>CASHTH010001023.1:0-184810 GCA_030341885.1 Geodia barretti | reverse complement strand
CCAATAGTTAAACCTTCAAACAAAGTAGCATAAACGTACAATTGCATATAACTCCAGCTTCGTCATACCCAACCTACAGTTATGAACACCAACTCCATTGTGTTCACATTCACTTAGCATATCTTCATCTCCTCTGCAATAAACATTGTCCAGGTAATAGAATAATGACAATTCATTTGTCAAAACAGGATATCCTTGCAGTGAGATAGAAACTGTAATAAAAGTAAATCAGTATTTGAAAGTTCCAACTACCAAAAACTCACGCCCGACATATCCTAGTTGTCGGCACACCACTTGTGCATCTCGGGCATCCCACAGTCATCACACACTGAACCCCACAACCCATTGAAACATATCTCCACTCTACCATTGGCATTAGATAGCCGCCCATCAACCAGTCTAACATCAGTCTCATTGCACTGCGAACCTGCACATTATTGGTCATCAACTTGCACACTCACTTGGAATAACCATTTGCTAACTTTGACATATTACTCCAGCATCTTCAGATGAGTAACAATAAGCAGAATAAGAGCAGTACTGAAGGTGAGTCTCATGTCCATCACACGAGAAACGAGGACGGTAAATTTGATCAGATATTCTGCCGTGGTCGACAGGCGCACCATCTGCATGACAATTATTATTTGTTTGTCAGTCATTGGGGCAATTTTTTATTAATGTACATTGGAATCCAAGCTCCCCGCAGGTGATGCGGGCCTCGATTCTATCCCATCCAGTACCACAGACAGCGCTCCAACGCCGGCTGTAGCATATCTCCACTCTGCCTTCGTTCTCAGTCATTCCGTCAACTAATCTAACTGCTCCTTCATTGGAGCACTGCTGTCCTGCAACTGTTGGACACAACGCCGGCGTACCAAGTTATATATAGGATTATCTACTTACCTTCACACGCAATCGACAGTAATACACTCGCGATAACTACGCGCACACCAGGCATTATCAATCAAAACTCCACTTCCAGCGACAAGCATAGAGTGAAGGCTACCACTGAAAGCCACAGAATAAATACTCGTTGCGCAATGGCATCGAGCATGCGCAGTATAATTTTACAAAACATTAATGTTCGAGGTCGGAGGTCGCCACGTGGGCGGAATGGGGAAGATGAAGCGGTGTTCTCGTGGTAGAAAAGCGAGGTGCAGACCCACGGGGCTCTCTTCACTCCTGGAGACAGAGAAAGGAGTGGGGGAGAGCATACCTAAAGTGACCATACCTCTTCTGGAAAAGGTCTAGCCCCTCTCAAAGTCCACCCCTGAAATGAGGACACCTTTTCTTTCCCTAAGAACAGTTTCTTGCATACAATGTAACACTGGCAGTAAGGAAACTTTGCATGGAAACTTAGGTGTCCTGATTAGAAGGGTTCCACTGTACATTCATAGTCATACACCAAGCAGTAGAATGAATTCTGTACGAGATTCTCGTATGCCGGCAGCTCTCATCTACGGAGGTGGCAGAGAGGGAGTGGGCCTGCCGCTCCGTTGCACACCTGCTGTGCGAGACAGACGCCCAGCAGACACTGCTTAATCACCAGGGACTTCCCCGCTCGTTGACAGCTCTGTTACTGGACCCTGAGTGGAGTGTGAGAGAGGCAGCTGCTGGGGCCCTCAGGTCAGTCTCCTAGGCCAGCTCTTCCCTTTATCATCTTCTATTATGAAGTACGCCGTATGCCACCAAGTTTTTGCACGAAAACTAAACTTGGTACACTACGGAATGATTACATGTGAAAATCAGGTGTGTCTTGCTGCAGGAACCTGAGTTCAGTGGGAGGAGACAGTGTGTGTCAGACTCTCGTCAGAGATGATGTAATGACTGCTCTTTCAGCTCTTCTTAGACAGGTATCGTTGCTACATAATGTGGATACACATATTTTAACTTAAGAAAGTACGTTAGTTTTACTCTAAATACATTTGTTTTATGGTATAATAATCATTGTCTGGCAAAGTAGTTGGCATAACCTCATGTTTGTGTGTGTGTGTGTGTGTGTGTGAGCTTTTCTTCTCTCCTCTTCCTTGTCCAGTGTATGTCTCAGGTGCAGAGGTACCCAGTGGCTGCAGTGAAAGTGCCCGATTCTCTCCCTACCCCACCCTCCCCTGTTCCTCCTCCCCACTCTCAACCCCACTCCCCACACTCCCTCCCCCTCCCCCTCCCCACACTCCCAATAGGACAGGGAAAGGGGAAAGGGAAGGCCAGAAACAACGTAACTCTTCACCATGTTTTGGCCACCATTGAGCAAAGCTTGCACCTTCTCCTCAACATCGGGTATGCATTGCTTGTGTGTGAGTGAATACATGTTCGTGATACATTTGCAGTGAGGGTTGTAGTGCAGTAGTGGGTCTGGCAAATCGTGAGGAGTTGGTGCCTGTTCTGCTCTACTTCCTCCAGCCATCTGTCTTCTTCCCTGACATCCTCACAACTGCAGGTGTGTGGAGACAATGTTGGTGGTTACTTTATGATGCTCGAGGGGTCCCCTGTAATATGTAATGTATCAGTGCACTAAATTTACACGGACATGGTTTATGGAATAGTACATGCACTTGTTGTGCATTTCGAACAGTTTCATTCCATATGAATATATAAGAGCTGCTGGTATGACTTGCAACTGCAAAATACTACTTGAGCAATTCACACTAAATCCTTGTTACTTCATATAAGACTGAATTTTGAGTCGTTGTTGGTTACCCAATGCAATGAAAAGCACTGAAGTGCAAACCCTCGGCGCACTGTGACGCGAACACATGCGCCGTACCACTAATTGATGGGCTGGGTTTAGTTTTAGCTGTTACTCGTGGTCTCTTGCCAGCTCGCGCAGAGTCTGACGCGGGATAACTACACTACTAGATAGCACGCGAGAGGCGATACACGCCCTGCGTTGCATCTTCTGGTGCCTCCGAAGTATGCAGAGCACGCGGATCGATCCGACTGTGGTAAGCCATCCCGTCCGTTGTTTATTTGCATATTGGATTTTTCGCGCTCTAGCTTTGCAACGGAGCAGTTTCAGAGAAAACCGTTCGAAATTTCTGACCTTCATTGCCCGTTAAGTAGGTCGTATCCTTTGTGAGACACCCGAGAAGTGAGATTGAGAGTAACAGACAGACAGACACACAGTAGTTGGGTTTGTCTGTGTGTCTGACCAGCAGATTTCATGACCAAAACTTAGTCTTATAATTATGAAGAACCAACCCACTTAATAGTCAATTTCTATCTCATATTATTGTGTGTGTGTTCTCCAGCCATGTGTCTGTATACGGTGACAGAGGACAACCCTCCCTCCCACCACCTCCTCACCTCCACACCCTCACACCTGGCACACCTGGAGACCCTCCTAGCCCCGCCCCCTCCCCTGACCGACCTCCTGGATCAGAGGCACTGGATTATCCTCTCCACTCTATCTGCCGGTATACATACACACTTCCACAGTGGAACCTTCAGCTAATGGACATGTTGGGACGAGGCTAATTATTGAGGGTCGTTTCCTTTACTCGGAGTGTCCTGTAGAGATTCAAAATATCGTTCAACTGACTCAGTACACGTACACAGCATCTTATTGTATGTTCTACGTAAGTTCTGGAATATTCCATGCACGTGTACACAGGTCAGAGGTCGTTCACGTTTATATGTCAGAGGTCTCCACAGTCCTTTAGCATGGGTTCTACTGTATGTACTACTGTCATTTTCTGCTATCGGCGCATTATTGAGGACTGAATGCATTTAGATTGTATTGTGGTATGGGGAGCACCTTATTTTACATTTCTATTCAATAAGGTGGGCTTGCTTTGCTCACTAATAATAGTCTGCGATCAGTGACCTCACTAAATATACCATTCTCTTTCTCCACCCACTCCAGGAGTGTTTCAGCACCTCCTCCCCTCCCTCCCCACCCCTCCCCCCTCACCCCTCATCTCCTCAGTCTTCTCCGTCCTGACGTCTGTGCTGGACACTGACGTCTCCTCACTCCTCACCACTCTCACATCCACACCTCCTCACACACCCCCACAGGTAGGAATATCACTGTGCGACACCCTAATTGGGGGTTAGGATGTGGGGTACAGCGAAACAGGGGCGAAGCAGGTTTTGGTGACACTAAACAGGTGCAGGAAGATAGAGTACATTACTATTCCGCACTCCAACAGTAGTCAAAATAATACGGATGGTTGGCTTGTCTCTTCTTGCACTAATGTACCTACAACAAATGCAATATTGTTGACACCCTAATGAGAGTTTTAGGGCTAATAGTAGCGAAAGATGGATTGGTGAAGCTAGATAGGAATAGGTGCAGGAAGATAGAGTGTGTCACTATTCCGTACACCAACGACAGTCAGAATATTACACATTGTTGGCCTGTCTCTTCTTGCACTGTTGTTCCTACAAAAAAAGCAAAATTGTTGACACCCATATTAGAGTTTGGGGGGGGAGGAGATTAGCAAAATGATAGGAAATTAGAGGCGAAAGAGGGAACGGTGAAGCGAGCAGTATATAGGCAATGTAAAGTTATGGAAGTTGATCGGTCTTCCTATTCAGTGGGAAAGAATGGTAAAGGTCTCCACTATGGATGGCCTCAGTAGCATTCCTGATGTAATATTATTCCTGCTCGTTTCCATAGGGTGAGTGTGAAGTTGAACACTCAGTTGAGGGTTGTCTGGACTCTGTGGTAGGTCCTAACAGACTGGAGTCAGAGAATGAATATCATTTCACCACACACACCAACAGTTGAGCGAGGCTGAGAGTGTTCTGACTGCACAACTACTGGCACTGGAGATCACTGCCAACCTCTGCTACACCGAGAGTGAGTGGAACTTTCATCACTCGCTGTGTGATGTCACTTATTTCGTGATAACCCTTTGGATGCCATGGGGATCTGCTTATAATAAGGAGAAATTGATGAATAAAGTATTAGCGCCTAGTATTATAACCCCCATATAAATTCTTATGGACTTATGAAGGCTCTGGACACATTTTATGTGTCTGTGTCTGGTGAAGTGTTAACTTGTCCATGAAAATGGTAAAATACCCGCTCATGTGGTATTTATCACATCCTAGTTTTGGAAGCGTAAGTGCTTCTTGTATGCATTCTGCAGCACTAAAATATTAAGTGCTTGAGTAAAAAAATTATGCATACCTCATAAGTGCGGAACATTAAAGTCTGCTGTGAGTGAACGCTGGCAAAAAAACCCTTGAGGGAGAACACTCGGTTTTGCAATGAAAAATTCACAGAGATGCTCGCAAACCTTTGGTGAGAAAGCTCGCTTGTGGCTCTCAACCATGCAAACCATTTCTCCTTCATGTTGTCCCGATATAGGGTGCCATAATATTATGTCATCACGTGTGTCTCTCTGTTGTAAGGTGATGAGGGAGAGTGGGAGGATGTGGAGGAGGAGGAGGTGATTGGTGGAGATCTCCCAGAGACAGACGAAGGGCCAATGGAACTGGAGGCCCACCATCAGGTGATGACCTTCATGACAGAGTAGTGTCCTGTGTATTATGTAATGTTGTGTCAGGCTCCAGAGTGGCTGAGTGGTGTGCTGGTGGAGACAGGGATGGTGGGCAGAGTGTGGAGGAAATGTGTGTCCCCTCTCGTGTCCCCTCTCCCTCCTCGCTCTCTCCTCCATCACTGCCAGGTGAACACTAGAGTCTCATTATAAAGAACCCACAAACTTCTGGATTCCACTAACACACCCTTGGAGCCTAGCCCTATACAATACTGTATATACATACATACTGAGAGAAAATTCGCAATTCACACAATTATTTAATTAAAACCAGTCCTATTGTACTAAATTCCACTTACAGTGAACAAATTCTTTAGGTCCCCAGCAATTCCACTGGATAGACTCACGTGGCATACAAGTATGTGGTAGCAAAAACCATGTTACACATGTACAACATTTTTGGTTGTGAATGGAAAAAGCTAGCTTGATTTCATGGTGAGTAGAATCTATAGCACTTCAAATCTCGAGCTATATACAGCACACATGATGAAGCACTGAAACACACACTGTGTAATGTATCACTGGTATTATGGTGTTGTCTACAGGTGGAGGGAAGTACAGATGAGAGGCATGGCAGCTCTCCAGAACATGTTGTCAGCTCTGCCTCCTAGTGCCACGCCCCCAGACTCTACCCTGGCCATGTGGAGAGGTGTCCTGGAGATGGTGGGGTCTTCTGGGGGTGTGGCCATGTGTGAGGAGGTGACAGGGTTGTTGGCGGTGCTGGTGGAGAAGATGGGAGAACAAAACATGCAGGTCTGCCTCAGACGTTTGTGGAAGGGGAATTTCGTGCACCTTGGGAACTATTATGTGCAAATTCTGGGAAAATTTAGTGCCAGCTACATTGGGCTCATTGCTTTCACCTTTAACTATCCAAAACCAATGCCAACTGGTGCACTCCCTAGTTTCCATACTTCCAACCCTCCCTCCCTCTCTTTCCCTCCCTCAGTGTGTCAGTGTCGACCAACTGGAGGTGTTATCAGCAGCCAGTCGAGAGAGGCTGGCTACCAACCAGTACCAGCAGGTGGTTGATATCATTCTCACCATGAGATGTGTTGGTAAACACTCCCTCCACTTCCCTACATCCATCAAGACTCCCATACTGGAGGTTAGCGAAGTGTTGCCAGCCTACAGAGAAAATTCTTGAATATTATAGTTCCCCTCAATATTTCAAGGTACAATAAAATTATACCTCTGGGTGTGTGGTGGCCACCTGAGTGTTATTAACCCTTGGCGTGCATGTCGGGCTCTCCGCAAGCTACTAGCGGGAGACCACGGGGGTAAACATACTACTAATAGCCCAGCCCATCATTTAGTGGTACCGCGCATGCGCTGTTCACCGAGGGTTTGCACTTTAGTGCTTTTCATTGCTATGTGTACACGAGTAATGTAAACACGAAAGCACCGGCATGGATTGCTCTTTGCTACGATGTGCACACAGGTGGTGGGTAGGACTCTGAGAGAGTGTATGTCTGGTGGAGGGTCAGTGTGGGTGGTGGCCAGAGCTCTGGACACTCTCTACGACGTCTTCGGCGCCGATGAGTGTCCGCCTCACCTCTTCTCTGATCTCCAAATAATGCCCATCCTCAAAACTATCGCTGCACAATTGCCCAAAAGAGTAAATGTTTGTGTGTAGATAGTAGAACTACTAGTTGTCTGAATTGCATGATTTTTCTGTTGTATAATTTGTATACAGCGCTGTCCATGCCGTAATCCAAGTATTTCTACAACTGCAGAAATATAGCTCTCACATTCGCTCGCCAATAATGCATTGCATTCGTTACTTGTGGAAATACAGCAGAATGACTGTTGTGTTAATAATTGTCCCCATACTCAGTTGATTTTTCCTTGTGCAGGGGTCTGGTGTAAGCAGAACGGAGCTGGGCACTGCAGTGTATGGAGAGGTGGTGTGTGCCAGAGACAATCTCCTGCCCTTCATCGACTACATGACCACCAGAACTTGTCCCAATCTCTAGTCCAGTTCTGACTTGTTAGCAAAATTTTCTAATCTGTGTCTGTGGAATGATGAGTGTGGATATCTGTGAATGCTTTTGCACACTCCGCTGGATACAACTGGCCCCTTTTCCTGCAACTTTGAATTTGAGTGGGCATAAGGCTCCATTTCTTCTGGTACACTATAATATCCAAGAAACTGTCCATTGCCATACGATTTGTGCAGCCGTTATGCTTACAGCAAATCTTACAAAGAATTTTCATACAAAAATTGTCATTTCTCATTTGAGAACAGGGATCGAGTCTCAGGCGTTTGTCTTGCTCAGCTTGCTGGCGGAGGCAGTATCCAAGAACCAGATGAGCTCTCCTGTGTGAGGGAACACTCGGGCAATTGGCAGGGCCGGCTCCTCTGAGCCAGGGTCCGGCTCCAGACACTTCTTGATGACGTCAGCCTTGCTGGACCCTGTGCCTATCACCACAACACACCTGGTGGTTATAGGGAAAGAGATTGAGAAATGTTTTAGGTTATGGAACAGATTCTTGGAGCTATACAGATTCCACTGTTAGGGTGTACAGAGTAGAGGATGTCATTCTAGAGCATCGTGGAAACCTTTGATTCAGCCACAAAAGGAACAAAGCAGTGCATAAAGTGTCTCTACCCGCTAAAAATTGGCCAAGAAAACTTCACAAAAATCTCCCCTAAATATTTGCTCACTGGTTTGTAGTTTAATTTCTCTATGATGGAATACCCTAATGTATAGGGGCTCATACTGATTACACACATTCAGTCCAACAAACAAGAACCTCTAGCAAGCTGCAGGCTTTAGGAGTCCTTGTAAAAGAATGTAAGAGTATGACGACACGTTGCAGTACAAGCAAGCACACAGACCTAGCATTGTTGAGCACGGGGTAGGTGAGTGTGATCCTGTTTGGTGGTGGCTTGGGGCTGTCGGTGATGGGAATGACCAATCTCTTCATTTCCTCCAGTCCGGGATGGCCGGGGAAGAGAGAGCACGTGTGTCCGTCAGGACCCATCCCCAGGATGAGAAAGTCGAACTTCGGAACCTGGCTCTTGTCCGGGAACACTTTCCTCAGCTTGGCAACGTAGTCTTCCGCGGCCGCGCTCACGTCCACGGACGGGTCGATGGGGTAGACGTTGCTGGAAGGGACGCCCACGTGGTCGAGGAGCTCACGCTGGACGTAGGCGATGTTGGAGTCGGGATCTGAGAGCTGGACGTGGCGCTCGTCGCAGGTGAACACGTGCCACTTGCCCCACTCTACGTCCTTGCGGCTGCGGAGCCCCGAGCACACCATCTTAGCAGCGCTGCCGCCAGAGAAACCGATCGTGAACTGCCCGCGACTCGCCGCGGCCTCCTTGGCCCGAGCGGCGATTGTGTCGCACACCTTCTGTCGCATCTCATCTTCGCCTCCTCCAACGATGTTCACTGCAGTGTTGTCCATCTCGAACGAGAGATATTCGACGACTTGGAACCGTTGAAGAATGGCCCTGATGGAAGATCAGCTGAGCGTGCTGAGCTCAGCATTCAGGAAGTTAGTTAGATGCGCAGATCTTTCTGCGCAGAAAAGCGCGCGGGGCGGGCGGGGCTGCCCAACCAACTCTAATTAACGCGCAGTTGAAGAAGGTGCGGATCGTTCGTCGCAGGGCAGCAGTTACACGAGAATCATGGCTTCTGGGGTCTCTGCGGAAGAGCTGAAACTTCAGTAAGCCTCATATTTAGCTGGTATACCGTAATTACAAGGATCATAATTATACCCCTTTCCTCATGCTGCTGCTGCTTTGCTGCATTTGTCAGGCTGGTGTCTGAGGAGCGATACTTAGAGGACCGGGTGAACCACGTGGAGCGTCACGTGGCGGCCCTGGCGCTGGATCTGGGTGCACTGGTGAGAAAGATGGCTCGACTGAGGGACAAGGGAGACAAGATCGTGTCCAGCGTGAGGGACTTTGCCAGTGCGGAGGCTGGCACCATGCGCAAGAGCCTGGAGGGGCTCGGGGAGTGTCTGTCTGCAGTGGAGAACTCCCAGCAACTCCAGGTGCGTATCTGCATCAGGAATTTAAGAAACATATCTCAGGGGCACAAGTTTCGTGATTGATCCATTTGTTTTGCTCAGAGTAGCTACCAGTAATTTGTGCCCCCCCTCCCCTCATCGAAATTTGTTATCCCTTATAGGGTGTCTGTTGGGTGAATGGGTATTTAATTATTGTCCAGATTGACAGGATGGAGGCTAAGGTGGTGAAGCCGTTGCTTGAATACGAGGGAGTCTGTAAGAAAGCCAAAGTGAGTCTGTGACACAATAGCTTGTGAAATTCAAGCGTCAATTTGCACCTCTTTGTGTTTGGGCATTTGTGGTGGTGTGTGTGTGTGTGTGTATAATTATGTGTGTGTGTGTGTGACAGGAGGAGATTCGTGTGGCCCACGGGGTGTGGGAGAAGGAGGTGAACAAGCAGAGGAACATGGACAGAGTGCGGTTCAGAGACCCAGCCAACAGAAAGAGAATCGTATCCTCCAACTCACCATCATACGTTGTACCACTACACAGTAGTACTTTCCCTAAGAGGGGCTGGACTTAGCAGCATAATAGTATCTTGCCTGACTCTACACCTACCTACCACCTTAGTCCACATTTTACACCATACATGATCTCTGTTAACCTTTCTTGACTCTTAGTCTAAACAGTCACAGGTGTGTTCTCTGTGTCACAAGAACAAAAGGAACCCTGGAGCTGTCCTCTTTCCTGGCCCACACCACACTTTTACTAGTCCAAAGTTTAGGCTGCAGTCTTTCAGGCCCTTTCTCTCATAAACATACTAAAGGGAGAGCGTAATTATAAAGATCTTGGCTTTCACCTCGAACACCTATAGTAGTCTTCTTTTCATGCCCAGTGGCTGTCACAGCACGTACCCCAATTCACTGGAGTGTCTGTGGTTTCTCCCTCCCTTATACACCCCCCTCTGACTCTCTCTCCTTCCTCCCCCCCCCCACTTGTTCACCTTCAGTTTGAGTCGGATCTCCAAAAACTAAAGATTGAGCGACTGCGGTCTTTCAAGGCCATAGAAGACTATCTGGAGGCCTTTGAAAGGAAGAGGACCCACGACCTTAGGGTAGGTAAAATTATACATCGCAAGACTCCCTGATCCACGTGTTTTAACATCCTGGAGTATAATACTAACCAAGAGACCCCAACAGCCAAACACTTACTGTGCTCGTAGTGGAGTGAGCGGTGGGGCAGTGTGCGTAGTGGGGACTGGCCCCTTTGCAGAAAAGCTATGCTCTGATTTGCGAGACTATCGGTGTGTTTCAATGCCGGAACATTAAAGTTGAAAGTCTAAAAATGCAGTGACTCTGTCTGTCTTGGCTCATCCTCTGATGCATCAAGGCCCTACGAGTTTACCATAATCAGTTCCCATCTTTGAATTCACATACTTTCATTACTGGAAGCCGGTGGTTCTAACTACGTGGGTTTTCCTCCCTCGTTAGGTTGTCCTGGGGGAGTTCATCACGGCACAACTGGCTCACCACGCCAAGTCTCTGGAGCTGTACACACTGGCCTACAGACATGTCCAGAACATCTGTGAGGACGAGACTGTCGAGGTCAGCAGTCCACATGTGTACACACCATTATATACTACATGTACACACTAGCTTTTAGAATATATACCCACTTTAGTGCCTGAACCCCTAGCAATATAGTAATTCACTTGTGGCATCAAGCTACACATCATTCTGGACAACCCCAAGTCTCAGCCTAGTTTTGAATCCGTTTTGTCCTCATTCATACGCTATGACGCGTGTCACGGATAGCTGTTTACATGTATATAACTACAATGGGGAGCTCCTAGATTAGCTAAACATCTGCATTTTCCCTCTCTCTCCTGCAGTTATTCCAGCAGGGACTGAATCCTCGCAGGACTGGGGGGTATCACGGAGCAGGCGTGCCGGCCCTCGGCCAGCCTCTGTTCCGTACCAGCTCTGACCCTTCCCTCCTGTCCGCTACAGCCACCACCACCCACTCCAACTACCCTCCACAGTAGCACACATGAACCACCCTCACCAAGAGAACCTCTTGCTATCAACACACGCACTTTATAATATATATACAGATGTATAATTATACTGGCAACCCATCCACTTCTATATAATTTACGTTATATTTCAGTTTCACAGCATTACGTATCATATATACAAAGTTCTGCACAAGAGATAAACTGTCACTGTATATAGAAATACTATTGAGCGAAAAGGCAGGGCGTATAGGTAGAGAGCGTAAGTCAGTAAATTTCACAATAGCTATTAACTAACACTAGACCAGGAAGAGTTCAACGTAGCGGTCGCCGATGTAGCGCTTGTTGAGCTGCTCGGATGCCAGTCGGGCATGGCGTTCTGAAGGGAAGGAGACAAAGGCCTTCCCGCTAGACTCCCATCGTCCCGACACTGGATCCTCACTTGATCGTAGCCCACGTCATACCCACGGAAGAAATCAAGAATCTGAGGGCACGGTGACGTGATAGGGCAAGCCTTCGACTCGCACAACTCTCCTTTCAGTGGCGCCGACACTTCCACCACCACCTCCCATGAGGGACATGAGCGGTCGACTGCCAGCCGCCGGCGAGAGACTTTCAGGGAACAGCGGGGAGTACTTCTTCTCCGGCTGGCGGGCGAGAGTCGCGTGTCCACCATACACCGAGCTCATGTAACTATCGATGCCCTGCCCCCCGCTTCTGTAGCTACTCACCGAGTCACTGGGCTGACGCTGACTAATGCCGCCTCCATTTCCCCCAAAAGTACCGCCGTAGTTAGTCGACTGGCTAGAAGCAGAGGCGTAGTGCGAGCTCCCATTTGGATGGGCAAGTGGATCATAGGGTGCCCCTCCGTCCAGTATTGGTTCACCATACAGGTCCTCCCTCCGGAGGGTGTTGTTACCGTACGTAGCAGTGTACACTTCCCGGCGTCTTCGGGCCGGGGACGGAGTTCGCCTGTGGCTGCGCGAGACATACCTGTCGCTCGAGCCGTGGTTGTTGACCTCGCGATCTTGCCTCCCCCGACCAGCCGAGTCCCAGCTCCCACTGTCGTACCCCCCGCGGCTCTGTCGGTAGTCCACGTCCCTTGCCCCGGCCCCACTCCCAAGGTTCCCCTCGCTGTATTCCTCCGCCTCCTCCATCTCGCACGGCTCAACGCGAATCACCGAGTTATGCATCATCTTCCCCGAGTTCTTGAGCCCCAGGAGACACTCGTCCGGGTTGGCAAACTCGATGTAGCCGTCGCCGCGAAACTGCCCACTGTTACCCTCGCGCAGGAGCCATATCTTGCCTCGTCCGATGAGCCGACCGGCGAAAAAGTTCCTGATCTCCTTGTACTGGCTACCTTGGGGGACTCCTGCAATGTAGGCAAATTTCGTGTCCAGACCGCTATAGATGGGGTGCTGCTTCTGGGCACCGTGGCCACTGATCCTGTACAGCTCGTTGCGCGTCATGCCGGCCCTCGCACGCAGCATGAGGTAGTACAACTCTGACTCGTCTGACGCCCTAACCTCTATGTATCTGGAGCCCATGTGGTTTCGATCCATCAGCAGTGCCCTCTTTAGTTCCTCCTCATCGTCCAGCCGCACAAACGCTAGCCCGGTCGCCGAACCGTCCATCGACCTTATGATGTGAATGTTGTCCTTGTCTATCGCCACAGACTTGAAAAACATGACGATGTCGTTGATCTTTGCCTCAAACGGGATTCCCTTGAGGAGAACGCCCCTGTCGATCGTGGCTTCTTCCCGTGCCTTCCCCGACATGCTGTGTCCTCTCCCTTGGAAAATCCTGCGTGGCTCTCTCTCTCTCTCCTTGGTTTTCACACAACCTGGTGCCTGTCTTACCCACGCAGCCACACCCTGACAGGTTAGCCTGCATGGAGTTTAACAAGGACACAGCTGGACATTATATATGGAACAACTTGTTCACCCACCACTGAATCTACTGCGACTTAAACTTCCAAAACCCCACTCCCAGAGACCTTACCTATGCTTTGGGGAATACTAAACCACTATACTAGGTAAATGTGCCACTTACTGAGTGACATGGGAGCACCATACCACATGCCTTACTAACATTACTTTGGTCAATGTACACATGTTTGTAACAATTACACTTCTCATTGCTATTTGGCAGCTAAGATAAGAGGGGAAGTGATGGCACAGACACATTAACCTTACACCCACACATCTCCCCCCAGTAGGCTAAACTAGATCACTCCGTGACAACCATCCTCCTCCATGACGCCTAAACACACAGCCTATACAAACTACGTCCGGTTGCACACGTTAACGGCTAACTACCGGTTTTCCGGCCAAAGTCGCTGAACAGTCAGACCAAAACTCCCACAACAAACAGGCTACAGCCAAAGACATAAGGGGAACAACCGAACTCACCGGAAACAAGACCCTAAAACAGTACCTGTCCACCAAACACTTACCAAAAACGCTGCTGAACGCTGCAAATAGGTCCTCAACCTTAGCCTTCCCGCCTTCTTTCAGCCTCCTTTTTACCTCTGCGGGTAACCTCCAGCAGAAACAGAAACACCAAAGACCGCTAGTCACCGCAAAGCCGTCAAGCAACCAACCTCCCTCGTCTGCCTTTTGTGCTGGAAAATCACACTGTCTCTCAAGAACTGAGCATGCGCACATCAACACAGTGTGCATCAATTAGAAATTTAGGGTGCGCATTAATAGAAGGAGATGGTCTCCAGTAGCCTTCAATCGAAGATTTTCCGTCGTTTTTTCAATGCCAGGTGGCTAAACTACATTCATAGCACACGTAGATGCTATGCTATAGCTGCAGAGGAGTCGCTGGCCGTCCAGGTAGCCGGCCGGGACTTTGTTCGCGACTCCATGACCAATGTGACTCCCACCGTCCTGAGTCGTGTGGGACGAAACCTCCACCAGATTCCCCAGCACCCTCTCAACATCATCAAGCAGCGTATCGTGGCCCACTTCCAGAGAAGCTACGCAGCTCCCACGGGGACTCCTATCTTTGCCCACTTCGACGACTTGAGTCCAGTAGTCACCACGGAACAGAACTTCGACAGTCTCCTGGTTCCAACGGACCACGCCTCGCGGAGCCGCAGTGATAACTACTACGTCAACGCTCCCATGTACTGCGGGCACACACCTCTGCTCACCAGCGAGATCTCGTCCGTATGGGGTTCAACAGGTTCCTGGTGACTGGAGACGTGTACCGTAGAGACGAAATCGATTCTACGCACTACCCCATTTTCCACCAGATGGAAGGGGTTCGACTCTTTCAACAGACACGAGCTTTTCTCGGGGTGCGAGAAGCCGGAGCAGCTGGGTCTGTTTGAGCGAGAGCCAAGTCTTGCAGTAGAGACATGTGACAAACAAGCCGTCCACACAATGGACTCTGTGAAACTCACCGAACTGAGCCTCAAACAGACTCTGACAGAGCTCGTGGGGGAGCTGTTTGGGCCGGAGACCCAAATGAGGTGGACGCCCGATTACTTTCCCTTCACTCACCCGTCGTACCAACTGGAGGTGGAGTATGGTGGGGAGTGGCTGGAAGTCCTGGGCTCAGGGGTAATGCAGCAAGCCATCCTAGATGGTAGCGGTGCCGGGGACAAGATAGGTTGGGCGTTTGGCCTTGGGCTGGACCGTCTTGCAATGCTCCTCTTCGCAATCCCCGATATCCGTCTCTTTTGGAGTACAGACCCACGTTTCCTCGAGCAATTCCGCTCAGTAACTCTTGATCCTGCCACCGACATTTCTTTCAAGCCCTTCAGCAAATATCCCTCGTGCTACAAAGACGTAGCGTTCTGGCTACCGGAGAACGCAGGCGACTACGTAGAGAACGATTTTTTCGAGTTGGTTCGTTCGATTGGAGGTGACCTTGTTGAGAAAGTTGAGCTAATGGACAGGTTCTGTCACCCAGTGTCGAGTAGGGTTAGCCACATGTACCGCATCGTGTACTGCTCCATGGAGAGGACCCTGACCAACGAGGAGGTTAACGACCTCCAGGACACTCTGCGGGAGGGCTGTCTCAAGTAAACTGGGTTTGGAGCTGAGGTAGCAAATATTAGTCATTCAGTTCGTCATCTCTCTACCATTCCCTGTACTACTGTGAGTGAGTTGAATGAGGGTCCTATTGTCCAAGTCTTGCACTGCTCCTCTTCCAATCTCTTTATGTGTTGTCATGGTCCACGAGAGTTTGCTTATTGCATGCACTATACAGCTTTCGTTTGCTCACATACTGCAGTTGTTCATATATACATATAAATAAAACACATAATGGGATGGCAGTCTGGCAGAATCAGTACGTCAGTAAGCAGAGTAGAGCCAGTGCCAGTAGGAGACTGAAGATGGAGCCCTGGACACCAACCCCACTGCCCATAATATTGATATTAAATTTGTCACCACTACCAACATCAGTTGTGTCGACATCAGTTGTGTCGACATCAATTGTGTCCATCACTCTAATCTTCCATCCGAGATTTCTATGAGAGGCACACTGCAAAAGAAATACAAAAAAACTCAGTTGTATTGGCTACACTAACTAAAATGTACAGTGACACCTCTTGGGACACCTTAGGCATCATAAGATTAGAGGTTCAACTGTCGGTCATGAAGTTTATTAATGTCATCACCCTCCATACACACACACACACACACCTGGTAGTAGACAAGATCCGGTGTGTCTTTGTCAGGTGTCCAGGTGAAGGTATTGGTGAGAGTGCCCTGTCCACAGGTGGAGGCTGGAGCCACTAGGATTGCCAGGTAGTCATCCATCTCTGACTGGCAGTCTCCTAGCACTTCGTCAGAGGCTGGGGTATTGGTATAGCCACACAGGGGACCCACTGCATAGCTACGTGTGGATCCATTGAAACCTGCATACACAGTCTCTTCCTACGGAAAGACAAAGAGAATTAGCCTCAGCTGATGTCGAAGTAAACTCTAGAAGAGATCTATGCAGTAAAGAGAAGAGGGAAGGAGTGCATGACTTTGATAGGTGTGTTGCACAGCCCCCTAATTTAGTTTACCCTCCACTTTAATGCTCGTTAGCCACATCCGGTGTCACCATTAACAGTGAATTATACATACACGTAGCAAGCATGACAAGCAAGCATGACAACAAAACACGATCACCATGCATTAATGCCTTGATTTCAACAAAATGGATTTTTGATTCTTTCTGGTTCTTTGGTGCACGCACATGCTAGGATCCACCAATTCCCATAGCCCAGAGAATAAGTATCAATCCACAGAGCATCAGGGATTCTTACTATTGTGTCTTCGGTTTCGAGAAGAATTCCTCCACTTTCAGAGCTGGTGATGTAGAAAGGGTGGTATCGGGAGCTGAAGTCAGGGTCATCTCCTCCGTAGACGACAAACGTGTACGTTTTTCCTCTCTGGACTACCAGTGTCGGTATGAGGGTGTCATTGATGTACCACCCTATACCCCAGCCTGCACGACCTTCACAACAACAACAAAACCTTAAGCATAGAAGATGAAAACACGAGCATGCACTCAAGCACACTGTGTAAACTTTTGAAGTACAAGAAAAAAATTTCCCTTGAGCTGATAAAAATGTTTTTCACCTTTATCCTTGCTCAAATATTCAGCAAGTGAACTAACACTCTAGCTGAGATTACGTATGGGAGGGACTAAAAAGACTAGGACTATATACAACTACATGTGTACTCTTGTGAACCGGCCACACGTTGCATGTGCGTACGTCTCACTAAGGATAAAATATTGCTTGGTTTATGAGACTAGACTCACCAGTGATGCCCATGTATCCTCTCTGGTTGCCAGATGGACCGATGCGAGCCACAAAGGTGGCGTCAGAGGGAGCCACCAGAGTCCGAGTCTCGTAGGGCTTGCACCTGGGGCACTCCAGAGCAGGACAGTTCTTGGACGGCTGTCGACCCAGGTGTAGTGGAGCCGCATTTCCTAGAGTGCACAATAAAACATAGTCGGAAGTGACGCAATAAAACGGGGTAAAACATGGCATTACTCGGATTTTTTAAACTCCGCAAGAGTCTTCCCTGCCTCCTTTTTTGGGTGACGAAATTTGCAAGCAATTCATCAACCATAAAATTCTTGTTCGCTAATTTCTTGCGCAAAGGTTTATGCCATACAGTGGTCAATATGCAGTGTCACTGCTTGTTTGGATGAAGTGTCTGAAGGCAGTGAAGTACTGTATTTGTAAAGAGGTCTCTCCAAACTCACGTTCGGCTCTGACAAAGTGTCTGAATGCAGTGTCTCCAAGACCTCCAACTCCCCACACAATGTACTGGTTCTCATTGTCTGGATCTATATCTTGGTCACACTCGTCTCCTGGGTAATGATAGATCACAGTATGACGTCATGCTAGGAAACACATGGAGGAGGGAGTGAAAGAGGGCTCACCTGCAGTGAAGTTTCTGGAGAAGACAACACACTGTTCCCTGCCATCGATAGAGCCAGAGATGAGAGTGGCATCGTTGGAGCACACTCCGGACGAGTCCACTACGTCTGGACAGGCTCCCTTCCCTCTTCCACACTAGAGAGGAAACGCAGTCCCATTATAGCAAGAAAAGGCATGGCAAATTTTACAGAGCTTTTCCTGCTGTTCATGCCTATATATCAGAAGAAAATTTCATAGCGTGGCTATTAAAGTTGTTTACTCCTACTGCAGTGAAACCTTCGAGAAATCAAATCAAGGATAACTCTCATAAAGGATACATGGTTCTGCCCCATACTGATACATTATAATACCTCTGAATAAGGGACACCTCCGAAGTCCCTTATTCAAAGGTTGAACAGTGTATGATGGTGGAAGAGACCGACCGGAATATAGGCTGAGAGGTAGTAGTCCTCAGCATGAGGTTGGTCTTCTCTATCGACCCACACAATAGTGGCATCAGCTCCAATCATCAAGGTGGCAGAGTCACTCCCACTTAGACCAAAACCCAGCCACGTGTTGTCACTGGGAGAATCGAAATGACAGAGAGGGAGAATAAGAAAGAGAGAGGGGGGGAGACGTTAGGAGTATTAAACCCAACCCATGTTGCCACTGGGAGAAACAGACAGACAGACAGACAGACATACCATACCATACATACACACTTACAAACCAAGTACCGTAACCCTCGTTGCACATGCGCGCCAAGGTTAATAAGAAGGAGAGAGAGACTTGGTAGCGGGGTGTTGTTTACAGCAATGTAGCTAGGATTCATAAACAGTAGCCTTAAAGCAAATACAGGCTGTACTTCGAAAGAGGAATAAGCGTCAGGTTTTACACGTGTTAGCACATGGCAATGTTTGTACTGCTTCACTTTCATAACCAGCACCTAGTCACGATCATGCACTTGTCAAGGTGTTTGTTAGTAGACACAAGTGCAAGAGATAAGAGAGAGAGAGAGAGAGAGAGAGAGCAAAAGGGAATAGAGGGAAGAAAGAGGAAAGCTCACTCTGCACTATCAGGAGAGGTGCACCCACACAGTCTGAAACGGACGTTCTCGGAGCTGCGGTCCACAGTCCATTCAAGTCTGAGACTGGAGTGGAGGCTCTCGCAGTTGTCGAAATCAGTGGGGGAGGGTGTCCCTGTCGTCGGTGTCTCATCAGTGGGGGAGGGTGTCCCTGTCGTCGGTGTCTCGTCAGTGTGTGTCGTCAGTGTCCCTGTCTGTCGTAGGGTCTCGTCTGTCAGTGGGGGAGGTCCCTGTCGTTGTCTCATCAGTGGGGGAGGGTGTCCCGTCGTCGTGTCTCGTAGTGGGGAGGGTGTCCCTGTCGTCGGTGTCTCGTCAGTGGGGGAGGGTGTCCCTGTCGTCGGTGTCTCATCAGTGGGGGAGGGTGTCCCTGTCGTCGGTGTCTCATCAGTGGGGGAGGGTGTCCCTGTCGTCGGTGTCTCGTCAGTTGGGGAGGGTGTCCCTGTCGTCGGTGTCTCATCAGTTGTAGTTGGAGGTTCCTTGATGATATAAGTTTCAAGTGCACGACTTTTCCATATAAAGCATACAGCAATGGCTTATCAAAAATCACTGAATTTTTACTAGCATTTGTTCGTCAGAAAATGTCATTCTATTACTTACTCTGTCACATAGTATCTTGTTCTCTTCAACAGCTACACTGATGTTGTTAGTCTGAAGATGTAAGGAAGGAATTAAGACGATTAATTTCTGCACACACGCCGATCAGGTATATATATACTACATGTGTACATATATAATATCCTGGCGAGTAGACTATTTGGGAATTCTGTCCTAGACCACTATTATATACAACAATGGTCCTCAGTGTGACAGCTAGCCTCTGAATCGCCAATTCTAAGTGAAAAACTCACAAAGATAGCGGGAGGGATGTCTAGGACGGCAAACTGGACTCCGGCTAGCTGACACCACACGGTGAAGACTGCCAGGTCGCAGGCGTACACGTCAGAGGGGAGGGAAAACTGAAAAGTTATGTTGCTAATGAAACCAGTCTGGTACGGCAGGGCTCCTCCACTATAGGGGGAAAAGATTGCATGTAACAATAGACCATGTGATGCCAAGAGAAAAAAGATAGGGAGCTCTGGACAGCTGGGGCTTGTTAGCCCTCATCAGCAAAGCATACAGCAACTTCTCTCTCTCTGGCATCACGAGTTTATAAAGGCAAAGTTGAGCGCAGCACTTGTGGTTTTGAACTAATGAGATTCGCATGCACAGTAACTAATTTACGCAAAGCAAGAGGCCGGTGGTGGAGTTGATTTTCTTTCTTGCTCTCTTTCCGACTACTCACTCATTCTTCCATCTAGAAGTGACTTACGTCAGTGGGAAGGCGATGATGTGGCCCCCACCAGATCTGAAGGTGTTTCTGACATTGTCAGAGGTGTAGGGAGGGGCGTGGCCAACGGGATAGCCATAGAGATACGCATCTGCAGTGCATATAGTGAGTAAAGTTAGAGCAATAAGTGTGGATGCATACAATCGAACACAGTTTACAATTGTGCCATTTTACTCTAGCTAATGGAGAAAATGTTCACGTTTTTGGTAGCAAACAAGAACTACGGAAAGACAACTTTGATGATTGGTCTTCCTACAGTATATAAAAGCCTCCTCAAACAAAATTTTTCAGGTAAAGACTAGTTGTTTTTTTACCTGGGCCGCCAGTGTCATAGTAAAAGTTCTTCAAGATCATGGTGGACTGGTCAATGATACAGAGTGTGCCCTCCACAGCATGCTGCACTGTAATCAGGTCACCTACACAGACCTCACCTGTGATGGTGTCAAACAGAAGACCATAGTTACTCTTTGACTTCTACTCTACGTAGTGCGTACTACTACATACATATCCCTAAAATGGGAAACGGGAAAACCACTGACTTGGTAGAGCAGGAGTGGGAGGTTGAGTAGTAGGCTGCGTGGTGGGTACAGTTGTGGGTTGAGTGGTGGGTGCTGCAGTTGTAGGCTCCATACCCTAGAGAGAAAGAGAGAGAGAGAGAGAGCAAAAGAGAGAGAGCAAAAGAGAGAGAGAGAGAGAGAGCAAGAAGTAACTTTACAATAAAAATGTACAGCTCTCGCAAACCCAAATTGAAGTAGTGTGCATGTGCAGAGGTTCCCAGATGAGTGCTCCACTGTGGACAGTCATGGATGGTCACCTACTATGCAGCTAATAGGCTCTAAGGCTAGAAACCCAAGATCAAGGCTCAGAAAATCATCTTCGTACGTGTAAGCCTATTTCTTGCCATTTTCACCATATGAAAACTCTTTGATTCTAAGTTGCCTGAATAAGATTCGACTGCATCATGTTGACCAATCTCCAGAGAACAGCTGTAGTAAGTCTACACATCGTGCTACTGTGTGACATGCAGACGAGGAGTAGGGGGGGGCTTACTCTTGTGCAGAGTATCTTGTTGGTAGTCGCAGCTTCATTAGGATCAGTTGTCTGCAAGGGTAGAGGGAAGAACGAAACTCAATATGATAACACATTTACGTACATTGGTTGTCTAGTGTTACTCACTAGATGCAGGGATGGGAATGGAGGAATTAACAACTAATTACGCATGTGGTTTTGTGATGGATATTCATATTCCCACTGGCAAGTTGTTCTCCTGACTTCACTTGGCTCTTCCTATGATGTCAGCTCAACTTACCAAAAATGGATATGATCACTTACTGCCCATGCCAACGTGTGGGGGTTTACCAACAGTGAGTGTAGGACAGGAAATTGACCAACGCTTGCAGGCCCAGTTGGTATAGTATTACAGTGTGTGCACAACTGATGCCACCTAATGCCACTTTCAAGAGATATACACTTACTGGGAACCTCTTACCACTGAATTACCACTACCCACACATACCTAGATACAAGTCTTCAGTGTATGTAGGGTAAACCTTTATGATTTCTATTGGTGCACGCACAGTATGATTACTCTCGCCTCTGGTTAATTAATACAATTCCATGACCCCACCTGGTTTGCGAAAGACTAAGAAAAGTAGCTATATACCCTTATTGTAAGGTGCACTCTATAGCTCGCATACATAATTACACGCGTGTGAAGTTGGATATAATATTATACAAAGAGAGAAACTCACAAAAGTGGAAGCAGGGATGTTAATGCCGGTGAAGTGAGATCTGGCAGTTTGACACCAGATGGTGAAGACGGCCATGTCGCAGGCATAAACTCCCTCGGGGAGAGAGAATTGCAGCGTTGCGTTCAGGACGTAACCATTCTGCGGGAATCTCCCGTTATCTCGCTGCCTGCAAGGACCACCAGAGGAGATAATGACATACAGAAATTGAAACTTACAGGGAATAACACAACCGCCCAGTAGTCTATGTATATGCATATTAAATTGTCGGCTTGAAAAGCAAGCTCACCTATTGTCCGAAATGCATATTATATGTATTGTCTGTGTGTACACTAAAAAATAGCCTTCAATAGACGTAAAATGCTGAAAATTTACACTTGCTTTTGCTTCAAAAAATTAGTGTTGGACAGTATGGTGTAGCAGTTGCAGCAGCACACTTGTACGCTACATTGTAAAGGGGTATAGCTAAGGGTTTACGTACGTGTTGGGGTGACTGATGAAATTCCCTCCATTTCCAGATCTCGGTACGTTACTAGAAGTGAAGCCGTCTGGGTACCAGTAGAGATGGGCATCTATTGTGTGGTGTGTGTGTTTACATTTGACCAGAAATTGAAAGTTGCCAGCAATTACAACGTAATGCATTAAGTTACATGCAGTATATCACATTACTAAAATGCCATCCACTTACGAAGAAATGGGAAACTTATCACTATACTGCAGTAGCTTGTAATTGTATATAGCATGTTGTTGCCATTCAATGTTTAACAAAGGCAAACCAACCAGAGATGCCATCAAAAGGAGCTAGCTTGAGAAGTGGCACTCAACAGAAACCGCTCAACTGAGGTGAGATCTATAGTTTCCCACCAGTATCCACTATAGGCTATACCAGGAGCGCATAATATGGGTCCCGTGAAGGGGGCGAAGGAGCAGGGGGGTGAAGGGGGGTGAAGGAGCATAGGGGGGTGAAGGGGGGTGAAACAGCTGTCCAGAGCTCCCCATCTTTTTTCTCTTGGCATCACATGGTATTTTCTACACATGCTGTAATTTTGTGATTTGAGCAGGCCTAACTAAATAGCTCAGTCAGTAAAACAGTTGGTTTTGCAAATGCAAGGAGCGTTTGTATGCAACTGACCCCCTCGCTTTTCTTATGTCTCATGCTCTCCTAACGTTGTGTAACTGTTGACAAATATGCAATTAACCTGGTCCTGCTCCGTCGTAGTAGAAGTTTCTGATGACAATGGTGGTCTCGTTGATGACACAGAACCTTCCCCCTACTGCATGTTCCCATGTAGGTAGGTTTCCAATACACAGCTCCCCTAGCAGGACACACAGCAGCATCATAGTAATACAATCACAAAGTGTGTGCTTCAATATTACCAAGAAAACAGATCTATGTGTCTCAGCCCTCGTCCTAGCGAGACTGCTTGCAGCTAAAGACCTAAAGGCTGCTTGGCTTTGCTCCTTGCTCTTTCTACTGGCATGACACACAGCTTAGCTGACAGTCAATACATGTGTGTGAACAATCCTAGTGTTTCCGGGTGAACTCTTGCAGAGAAGCCTCTGCTCCTGGTGTGCGTCCACCGACAACAACAGTACATCTGTCTGACTAACAATTTCGTAGATTTCGGGTGCAAAACTTAGCTAACTCGCTGACTTGCACATCGGTGGGTTGCGCAGGTATCATGATCTCAGAACTGTTTCTCTTACCATTCACGGAGCCCAGGGCGTACAGTAGTAGTATGGCGGCAGCTGCTGCTCCCAGGATGGGCCATCCCGTCTGCTCAGCTCTCTCCTATAGTATAGTGTACGTCCTCACCGATCAGACACTCGCTTTTTGACCGGACCGGAAGTCAATTATAGCACACCGGAAGTTAATTATCGCCCTCAACAATGCATGTCGAACGGACATACATAATTATATACACGTGCATATTCCATGTGTATAAAGAATCAGTGCTTAGTTCTTTTCACTTTTCTACCAGTTGCCTTCCCTGGAACAGTAGGCTTCTTCTGCAGCCAAAAAAAACAGTATAACTCATTCTCTGCAACAACAGACACATCAGCCACTATAATACCTCCAGACCAATCCCAGTCTCCTGGAGCAGAGCTCTGGCCACGTTATTGATGTGCTTGAATCTGTCTCCGTGCAGGAGGATTCCTCCATACCTGACACGATGACTTAGAGTTAACGCTCACGTGTAACATATTGCTGAAACAATTGATTCAACTCCCTTATGTGCAACTATGCTTGCATATATACCAGGACTCTGGAATTGAGGCACAGTATAATCTAATACAGCATAACTCGATGAACTAAAACAATAAACTTCATGGCAAGTGAAGCGAGCCAACTTAGTCATCTCAACTGTTCAATTTTCCTCCATGTAATGTAATACTTTCACTAACACTCGCATTCGCTCGCCAATTATTCCATTCTAGTATTACACGCAGTTGGTCTCGGCTCACCATCTGCTGACAATGACTGCTATGTTCGTGGCATCCATCATCTGAGAGCCAGGGAAAACACACAGAAAAGGTAAGTGCTCACATACCTTTAATCCAACACACCACACACACTCACGCTACACACCCGCCCCTTCATCTATGTATGTAATTATCACGGAGAAAAAGGACCCTGGCCCTGAATGGATGGAGCCACAACTGAATAGGGCTGTATCACTGGACTTATTTAAGACGCGGGGGCATCATCCTGTCAGGTTGCAGTGGAGTATGTGCCAATGCCTGTCATGCTTACATTCCTTATAGTGAGAATCTCTTTCATAACGGTCTTCCATTTTGGGGAGGGGAACAACGTACAAGCAATCCAGGATTACAGTTTCTCCTAAAACACTCATCTTCTACACACTACCCTGGAACGTTAATCCCCACTATAGACGTTGTTTCATTGGTGGTTGCTGCATTCACTAGTGAGAGCAACTTTTCACTACAAAGTGTAGCACAAAACCTCATTGCTAGATGTTGACTCTGAGAACGTGAGCATGTACGTGGTTTACTGTAATGGTCTAGTCACAAGGTAAAGAAAGAAAGACAAATTTCTATATATAAACCACCAGACCTGGAGGAGATGCAGTAGTCTTCCACCAGCAGCAGACTCTCCATCATCATCACAGTCCTGTATCACCACCCCACCCTTCCCCTCGTCCTCAAACCTGCAGGTTGAGTATGATGATAATCTCAACTACCCATACATACATTCTGAGGCATTGCAGGGAAACTTGGAGATAAATATTCTTTGGTAAATCACATAGGGAGATTTTTAGATGTGTTTTCCAAGTGTGTATGTATCATGCAAACGAAATCCCCACCCACAACATGCTGTAGATGAAACAAGATTTTCTGAGGCCATGATTGAGAGAGAAATATTCTTTGGTGAATCACATAGGAAGTTTTCCCAAGTGTGTATGCTTTATGCTGTGTGTGTATCATGCAGATGAAATCCCCACCCAAAATATTGTGTAGAGAAGCTGATAGCTATACGGCATGCTTATAGTTAGTATGTTAATGAAGATGGCAGCTGTTGCAAATTTAAGCATGTATAAAAAGAAAGGGAGACAAGATAGGGATGGGATACATGAAGCATGGTTAATGAACAGAGTCCACCACAGACCTGTATGCCAGGATGTTGTGCGTGGCCGAGGCTATCTTCTTGTTTCTCTTCAGCTCAGTCACAACAGCCGCCACCTACACACACACAAACACCCACATGCAGAGTGGGGTTCTATAGAGACCAACACAAACTACAGCCAAACTTACAGCCAAACTTACAGCCAAACTTACAGCCAACGGGATACAAATAGAACCATATGACTTTATTTGATAGTGAGGTTCAGAGGCAAAGGAAAAGAGCTCGTTGCACCCAAGAGAACCCATTCTATTCCACAGTCCCACACCTTAGGCATACATACACCCAGTCGCTTCATACTACTGAAGTGTGCATCATTATTACAACTTTAGGCCAAAGATCTCACGGTGCTAGAGCTCTTCCTACTGAGCAACCACGAAGAGAGGAGAAAAAAGGGAGAAAATGTGGCGATCATTTCACAGAGGTTACTTGCTCCATTAATCCCACCTGCAATATTTCACTGAAATAACATTAATGGCCTGAAAGTCACGAACATCACCCCTTCTGCTACAGTGTACATTAAAGGATGCATGCACCACCCCAAACTGCTATGTGAAAAACAGAAAGACCATTTAGTGTTCCCGGACCTCATGTTTGCTAGTTACAACTGAAGCGTGGGCCTGGAAGGTACTCTTGCGATCAGTGAGTGGTTCTCCATGGATGATGGCTTGACATTCCCTTTCTCCTTCCTCCCCCTCTCCTCCTTCCCCTCCTCCTCCTCCCTCCCACCCCTCACTGGCCCTGCCGACAGAGCTTGGTTCGTGGAGAGGACCAGAGGAAGTGACATCTTCCTGTTCAGGAGAGTGACTGAGTTCTCTTCCTGTTGTCTTGCTGCCTTTATTTTCCTCTTTCCCTGGAACAGAAAAGCTCTGTGCAAGCACTTATGCACTTTTCATCCATTGTTCGTGCAGGAACTAACATTCAATATTCAATGTGTGTACAGGTATAATGCAACATTAAACAGCAAAATATTAAAGTTTGGCTATAAGATTACCTAGTACACTTGCGATGTAATCTCTGGCACACTCAATCCACTGATACACCACAGTCTCACCTTCATGATCTCTACGACATACACACAACAGTGGACACTGTGATCTCTAGTCATACAGCGGACTCTGGGATAGTGTTTGTCCTTACTTTTGGATTTGACTGAATTGTTTTGCAATGTTAGGAACATCTCCATTTCCTAGCCACTCTGTACATCTGTGTGAATGTAGAGACTCACATTACGGACGACCCCTACACGATCTAATGATGATGCAGGATGTCATGCCATACAAGTAAAACAAGAGATGCCTACACCAAGACAGAAACCCAATCCCCACTGAACATACATGTACAAGCTGTTAGACACAAACAACCAACACTCCATACTTTAAGCCATAAGGAGAAAGGCAGTCTTGTATGTAGTAGCTACGTACCTTAGTTCGTAAACAGGAGGGCAGGAAGTAGGGTAGCCTTCAGGACAGGTAATCTAGCCAAGAGGTGATTCAGCACACCCACTCTAGCTGGTGTAGTTCCTGACAGCTCACCTGAACCACCAGACACCGGCTGTTGTCATTGTCAGGAGTGGCCACAGATATTGAATAGACACAGGGCTCCCTAGACTGCTGCTGGAAGTCTTCACCGTATATTGCCTGTAGTGCCTCAACCTCTTCTTCCTGTATACAACAGCCATAGGATCACCATCACGCTCCACCATTTCCCACCAACCTGAATTCTCTTATTTTCCATAGTACTAGTGTTCAATATTTCTTTTCCAATTATAAGCACATAGACAGATATGTATATACAATGTACACATGATATAATACTAGCGTGGTGGTCTCTACAACTAGCAAATGAACGAGGCTTCGTGATGTTCGTTGATGATATGATCTGAACAGTCATTATACGAATGCCTTCTTTCTGAGTGGAGAAGGGTCGAGCTATATACCAATTGTCTCGTGATTGAGCTAAGTCACAATTCTGCTCTTCTTTACTTCACTGCTTTCCTCACCAATCATCACCACTGGCCCCTTTCTCTTCCGAGTCACTTCCTCCTCCCCCTCCTCACACCTCACACCCTCCCGCAGTTCACCGCTTGCATGCTTCTTCACCCACAGCCGAGCCTTCTCCAGAAACTGGGGTCGGTTGTGTTTGTACTCGTGGGATATATCGGACATGAGGCCGTCGTCCGGATTCGGTTCGGACAGCAGCAGCTGAATGGAAGTCAGGACGGTGGAAAGGTTGTGGGCTGGTTTCCACGAGCCCTGGGGCTGGGACTTGAGCACGTCCAGGCATATTCTGCCCGCCGTGTCCACGTTTGGATGGTAGATGGGCGTCGAAAACTGGACCTGCGGCGGCAGGAAAGGGTAGCGCTCCGGTATTCTGATGTCCAGGGAGAACACACCCCCCTCGTACGGAGTGCCTTCGGCGCCCAGTAGCTGGGCCTGCAGGTGGTCTATGCGGCTCTCGTCCTTTGGCCAGCACGTGACGCCATGTGGAGGGTCCCTCCTCAGCCGCTCCAGCTCTTTCTTCAAGCGAGAAGCTCGCCGAGCCGCCATTTGCTAGCTAGCTAGCCGAGCTGCAGCTGTGCACTCATCACACGCATGCGCACTAAAAGTTCTGACGTCAGTAAGAAAGGGCGTGGCTGACCGTAACAGTCGGCTACATTACAAGCTCAGCTCAGCCCTGAATTCAGTCAGCTAATGTGAGCTAGAGCCAGGTAAAGATGGGACTGATCTGCGGCTTTTTTCTTCTGACTGCATGTCTGCTGTACCCCTCTCTAGTATGCGGTGAGTGTGATCGCGAGGATCTTGACCCGCGATTGTAGTCTCCGCGCGCTGGGTGGCTTTATCATTTCTCCATCCTGTTTCTCTGCAGCCGAGGTGTGCATCAGTGAACCTCTCCCGAACTTCCAGCACGGAATTCAGGGCAGACTGTGTTTCATAGACCAGACTACGCTGGTCATCCGAGGCTTCGCATACGACGGAAGGGGTCCAGGTACGTTGGAAAATGCCGGTAAAGTGTGACCCGGGTTGGCTGCAGTAGCTCGAGGATGGGCTATAGCGTGTGCATTATACCCCAGGTTTTATTTTTTGTCTTTGCTCTGAACTTGTGTTTTCTCTTTCACTTACTGCAGCGGCCTACCTCTACTATTACGATACTACTCAAGGCTACACAGCTGAAGATGTCCCTGCAAATGGTCGGGGGAAAGAGATACCTCACCCTGTAACGTAAGATATCGCATAGAGAACCTGTTACGGTATAGTAGGGGGGACACAAATTTGTTTGTTAGCATCATTTGTTCACTTGACACTTGATACGACAAGTGTTCATTGACACCTGTACATTGCCAGCACCCTTTTAAGGCTTAAATTGATCGCACATGTACTCCACATGGGCAACTAGCCAGATGAATAATATTGTGTCATGCATGATCAACAGCTAAGTGTTCAATGCTGCACTGTGCATAGCCATTAATTTTCAGCAGTTTACTCTCCAATTAATGCATGTAGACTTCTTTTACCACGGACATGACCCGTGTTTACTATTGCAAGAAAGTTGCGAGGTTGGAGCAGTCTGGGCCCAATTAACTTTGTTGGATGGGGGGGTCATTTATGCCTACAGCTGGATACAAATCTTAAGAGTGTGTAGATTTGTATGTCTTTCTCCCACAGTGGAGGGGCCTTCCAATTTCGGGAGAGTGTCAGTAATCAAGATCTGCAGTTCTCTCTCCCAGAGGGAGTTTATGCCTGCGACTTGGCCGTCTTCACCATCTGGTGTAGCGCAGCCAATTCTCATTTCACGGCCATTGACATTCCCCAGAGCCTATTTGTACGTTATTAGCTTATAATAATTATTACGTGCATGATTGGTATGTTCATGCATGACAAGTAAGAGAAACAATGGAGCAGGAAAACCCATCATGCATATATAGAGCATTGTGTACTTCCGGCGGGTGCTTATGTAACACAGCGTAACTACCCGAGTCACGAATAGTGGTCTGTGGACCAGAGACAGGGGCGTGTGTTGGTTGTTTTCCAAAAACACATCATGCTTATGTAACTGAGAAGTAAAAGCCTTATCATGTGGAGTGTGCATTTGTGGTTTTGCATTGTTATCTACACACGGATCGTGGATTATACAGTGATAGACTACCATTTCAGAGCAGGAAAAGTCATCACGAAATACAGCCTTAGAGATTAAGTGTGCGTCGTGTAGAGAGTACGTTTGAGGTTTTCGATAGCAAGCGTTACGTTTTACACACCAGTGGCGGATGTAGGATTTTGAAAGGGGGGTTCCGCAGTCCAGAACGTTTTCGACTGCGCTCGTGCGCGCGCACGAGGCTGGCGACGCATGCGCACAAAACGACAAAAAGGGGGGTTCCGCGGAACCCAAGGAACCCCCCTGGATCCGCCACTGCACACTGCGCACTAACTGAAGAGGAAAGGTCGTCACGGAATAAAGCTTTATGCATTATCCATGCACCGTGTAGAGCGTGTTTTTATTACCAGCTACAAGTCAACTTAGCTGAGAAGGAAAAGTCATCACTGAATTGTGCATCATGTAGAGCGAGGGTTACTTGTTATCCAGTGTCACGCAAACCCAATATATTGCCTGTACGTACTGTGTATATAACAGAGCAGGAAGAGTCATCATGCATAAAGCCTTATAAGTTACCATGTATATAGAGCAGTGTGGATAATTATGTTTCCTTGCTATTGCCTCATCCATCCTTCATGTTTTACATACCACACACACACACTCATTCACTCCCAAATACTCAGACCACAGACCAAAGTGAAGCTGCAAGCGGTACAATACTCTGCACTCGAGTGAGTCATACAGCCATACATGTCATTTGTTTAATGTGAGGGTAGGTAGTTCCCCATTCAGTGGAGTGAGCTTATGCTTACACACAGAAACCAACAGGAGCCCTCTAGTGAGCTAATACTTACACAACATGAGCCCTCTCTAAGGACACCACTGAAATGAGGGCACCTCCCTGATATGGACACCTTTTAATTCCCAAAGAACAATTCTTCTGTGCAAAAGGACACCTCAACCAATGAGGACACTTGTGTCCAGATTAGGGGGGTTCCACCGTGGGATTTATTATACCAGTGCTACCTCATTCTTGTGTTCTTGCTTTTGGGCTATACCGATGAATAATATACCACACCATTACCCAGACTGGAGGAGGAGGGGGTGCCACTGTTTTTGAAAACTGTGAGCAACTTCACCAAGATCTGACGCTGGACTGGACAGTGAATAGAGCTGACGAGAGTGTCACGTTCAGACTCTGTGGCTGTACCTCTCCTAACGACGCATTGTGAGTCTTTCACTCTCAATCCTTCACCCTGTATGGAAAATAGCTATCGGTAACTGTACCATCCTATGGGGAGAGTATGGGATATTTTCCATGACAGTGACTAATGAGCTAGCATTTCAGAGGGATTTATCGCCTCCTCCTCTAACGTCTCCCCCCCTCTCTCTCTCTCCTTCTTATTCTCCCTCTCTGTCATTCCTATTCTCCCAGTGACAACACGTGGCTGGGTTTTGGTCTGAGTGGCAGTGAATCTGCCACCTTCATGATTGGAGCTGATGCCACTATTGTGTGGGTCGATAGAGAAGACCAACCTCATGCTGAGGACTACTACCTCTCAGCCTACACACAGGTATACTAGCAACACATTATTGGCGAGAGTTTTTCATGCACATATTTAGAATCACGTAAAGTTCTGCGGTGTACAGTACCTGTCACATACATCTGCATTGAGACCATTAGGTATGCTCATTTCCCTCGCCCATTATACAGCATGTCAAAAGGCACACACACACACACACACACCCAGAGCAATGCCTTACCTCCCAGATACCCTAACCACCAGCGATACTCTGCAGTTCCCCAGACACAATTCTGACAGTAGGACATTACTTAGCTCAAACTAGCCATTAGTGAGACTATATAATGTATTATGATGTGTTTCATCTCTCATTAGAGGGAGTGTGTGAATGATGTGTTTCCTCAATTAGAGAGAGTGTGTTATGAATGATGTGTTTCCTCAAGCTAGTGCCATTAGAGAGAGTGTGTTATGAATATGTGTTTCCTCAAGCTAGTGCCATTAGAGAGAGTGTATGATGCTGTGTTGTCTCTCTCTCTCTCCAGTGTGGAGGAGGGACAGGGGCCTGTCCTGACGACCAGTCCTCGGCTGGAACATGCTCAAACAGTGCCATCCTTGAGACCGGGTTCACTCAGGATGGCTCACAGTGTGTGGTGTTCACCAGGAATTTTTCCGCAGGTGACATATCCCTCCTTACTCCCCCCCTCCACCACCTCTTCCTCTGTGGAGTATTCCTTTTACTATATTATTTAGAGCTAGGTAATTTAATCGCACAATCTGGTTGGTCCATGCGGACTCGTAACTTATTGTGTAGCAACTCTGTACACATTTTCACAAATTGAAAAAAGAAAGGTCAGCCCGTGAATGTGGCATGCTGGCTTATACATTTTTTCAGAGCTTATACACTTTTGTTATAATTATAGTATGTAATGTGTGATCTACGTATACAGGAGACGAGTGTGACCAAGATATAAATCCAGACAATGAGAACCAGTACATTGTGTGGGGAGTTGGGAGGTCTTGGAGACACTGCATTCAGACACTTTGTCAGAGCCGAAAGTGAGTTTGGAGAAACCTCTTTCACTGACACACACACTCACACACAAACATACTAGAACATCTTAACAGTGTAATAATACGGTGCAACTTGTTGTATGAAGCAAAAGCAATGATGTATGGGCATGGTTGGTCCACGCAACAAATTTGTCACAGTGTAGGTCTGTGGAGTGGCAACATTTCCACATCCTGTTGGTCAGCCCCAGGCTCCTTGGATTGGCAGTTTGAAACCTAGCTGGCTAAGTTGCATAATATCAATATGATGTAGTAAGTGAGCTCACGCACCTATAATATCTATACACCAACATTTGCAGAGGACTCCTCGGAATGTAGCATCTAGCCACACTATACTGTATGTCTGGTCTGCAGGTGGCGATGCACCGCTACATCTCGGTCGTCAGCCGTCAAGAAATTGCGGCGAGTCTTTGGTGTGTAGCTCCTGCGATGCCTACGAGACCCAGACTCTGGTGGCTCCTTCTAACGCCACCTTTGTGGCTCACATCGGCCCCTCCGGTGACCAGAGAGGATACATGGGCATCACTGGTGAGTCTAGTCTCGCAAAAACCACACTGTATTGTGACACGTATCCACTAGCAATGTGGGGCTGGTTCACAACAGTATTTAGCGAGTCCTATATAGCTCTCTTTTAGTCCGTCCCACACATAATCTCAGCTAGTGTTGGTTCACTAAATGAGAGGTGAAAAACTTGAGTGTTCACATATGGGCAAGAATTTGTCTTTTTCACACAGCGTGCTGGGGTGCATTCATCTTGTCATTACTCCTGGTCTGCTAATGTTGTTGTTGTTGTTGTGAAGGTCGTGCAGGCTGGGGTATAGCCTGGTACATCAATGACACCCTCATACCGACACTGGTAGTCCAGAGAGGAAAAACGTATACGTTTGTCGTCTACGGAGGAGATGATCCAAACATGAACGCCAACTACCATCCTCTCTACATCACCAACTCCACCACTGGTGGCAGAGTCTTCATGGACGAACAGGAGAAAGCTGTGAGTAGTAGTGCAAGTGTTTTGTGGCAAAAGCCTTGTGCATTTGCAAGGACTCAATAATGTTTATTGTGAAAGACTTGGTTTACAATGTCCACGGTACAGCAGTTGTCAGTGTGTTTGTTATGCCCATTAGGCCGCGAACTGGATTGAGTGGAGTACATTTTTCTATGTAGTTCGATTTCAAAAATCCACCTTTAGGTGACCACAGTGTAGCATATGTGTTATTGAGCTGCAAAAACACACACGACTGCGAATGTGACTGTGACCACTCTCTTATTTTTCATTGCAGATGGAGATAATCTATGCTGGTGTTGAGGACAACGGCAGTAAACCCATTGGAGGTTTGATACAAATTACTTAGCTTCTATTGGACTACAGGCTAGTGACTATAATACAATTCCCGTTGTCTGCAGTTGGTCCGTTGTGTGAGTCCACCAGTACTCCCGAGGCAGATGCTCTGGCAGACATCTGCGAAGCTCTACTCTGCAACTATGAGGAGGCCCTCGCTCCTCCGAGCCCAGACTGCAAGAACTCTCTCGCCAACGGGAGCGACAATACCTTCACTTGGACCCCAGACGATGACACCCCCGACGTCGTCTTCTACCAGGTACTGTGTGCCACTGTGTGGAGCCCCCAATGATATTACATCTAATTTGTACTTAATTATGAGAGAGTGAGAGAGTGTGGGAGGGAGGGAGGGAGGGAGGGAGGGAGGGGGGTAGCGGGGTGTTTACAGCAATGTAGTCATAAACAGTAGCCTTAAGCAAATACAGGCTGTACTTCGAAAGAGGAATAAGCGTCAGGTTTTACACGTGTTAGCACATGGCAATGTTTGTACTGCTTCACTTTCATAACCAGCACCTAGTCACGATCATGCACTTGTCAAGGTGTTTGTTAGTAGACACAAGTGCAAGAGATACTGGAGCATGATGCAAGTGTCATCCTATATACCATACCTGTAAACCATTTTTCTCTCCAAAAGTTCTCCTTTGCCCTTTGTAATGCAACCCTGACCTTTACTGACCTTTACTCTGTGCGTCCCACTCTTCCAGTGTTTCACCCACCGTAACCTTGGCTGGAAGATCATGGTCACCGACTCGGTCGAGGACTATCTGAAGAGCAATCCTGTACGTCAGCACCCAGATCCGTGCCCACCTCCCCCCACAGTTCAGTCCAGCTCACCTGGTGTACCCTCCCCCCTCCTCCTCCTCCTCACCTCACTTCTCCTTCTCTCCTCCCTCACTGTCCTCGTTAGGTAGACACACTCTTATATCCCGGACTGTATGTAGCCACACACAGATGTGAACGATTGTTTGGGTTTTCTGCATTAATTGTTTGACTCTGAATTACTATTATTATTTAGATAAGCACAACTTATAACAAGAAGATACTTATGTAATTCACTTTAACGTGGTGTACATGGCCAGGTGTCATCACTACATATATTATAAATATATGGGTGCTCACACTTTGTGTATCTATGATTACAGTACGAGGTAACACCATATAAGGCCACAAATCTCTGCTACTATATATACTACTATAATACACTAAAGTACACACACGTAATGGCTCAGTAAAACGATGGAATTGTGAAGAAACTGCATGATTTTTACAGAGAGTGAAAGAGAATGGAAGCAGGTCAAAAACGACAACTACATCCTCCATAAAACAAGCTAGATTGTCACTGGGAGACTATTTCTTGCTTCCTTTTCTTGGTCGAGGAGACGGTCTGGGGCTCTTCTCTGTGAGAGCAGAGAAAGAGGTGGGGAGAGGGAGTGGGAGGAGAGGGTATATAGTGAGGGGATAGGGGGTGAAGGATCAAAAGAGCCTAGTCTAGCTGTCGAGTTAGAAAACTAGAAACACATTGAAATGTGAGACAGAGCCTTCTGAAATAATTATATATACAAGAGGTTAGCATAAGCCACAACATGAGGAAAATAAGACTATATTTACAATGGGACACAAAAATAGCTGCAAAGCTCTTGCCATGCCATATTATGTTGTAAACAGAGATTGAGGATAATTGTAGGGGCGTACTGGGAGTGGGTAGGGCTCCGTCGGGGACCCACTGGTAGTCCACTCCATCCTTGTCCTGTGTACCGGTCTCCACTGGCTTACGAGGGGCCGATCGTCCTCCCTGTGTGTGTGTGTGGGTGGGTGGATAGTCAAATAAATCCTCTGCTACATAGGTACACACTTTGTTGCACAAAAACTAATGCCTCATTTAATTCATGCAAGTTTCCCCCTGTAAATAGAAAGTTCCACAATCACGCAGGCATGATAATTATAGCAGACTTGAGCTCCAATACCTACCCTTCTGACGGTAGTGTAGACGTAGTGGATAATGAACACCAGGAGAAGTATTCCAGACACCATGAAGACGTACATGAAGAAGCTGAGCACGGAAGACAGAGAGGGAAGGGGATAGGGAGGCACATGTACGACAAACTCTCAGTACATCAGCAAGTTAAATCAATTAAGGGTTCATTAAGGGGGCAATGACGTTCACCCCCTCGATCAATACACTCTTGCCTTCAGAATATGAACACTTAATGCACACAGGCTCTAATACACATTCCACCCACCTTAGACTTTAATTATTTTTTTCTTTTTTTCTTTTTTATGAAGGTCTGATTGTGGTGTAAAAACTTACGTCTCAGCGTCAAAGCTCTCCTCCAACTCAATTATATTGACTGTGTTGTTGAACACGGCATCGCGATAGTCATTATCTTCCTGAGAGAGTGTACAAGAGAACATGTGAAGTATGTCGTGTGTGTGTGTGTGAGGAGACAGTGGTCGAGCAACTCACGGCGTCTTTATAGTAGACATTGATGGTCAGACCAAAGGGACGAGCGTAGAATGATTCACTGGGTCGGAAGCTGTACACAAACGATGCCTGCAAGTCAAACAATCAAACTGTCTCAGTAGTACTACACGGTGAATGCAACACATTTGGACAAGCAAACACAAGAAAACTGTGGATGGCACTGCTCTACATGATGTCAGTGCATGTGAAAACTTTGGATAGAGACCAACCTGTGTCTCTGGCATGATGTACGTCTCATAGTAGATCACAGAGAACTACGTGGAATAAAACAACAATATCTAGGGCTAAAGGATAGACACACAATGCACAGTGTTCTTAGACCGCAGTCACGCGCAATTGACCAATCAGATTACAGAATTGCGGGGGGTTTATTTTTCATAGACACCTCGTTTCAGGTGTCTAATGGCGTTTGCAGGTGGTCTACAGCAAACTCCCCGTACAAAATGGCTATTCTCAAAAGTCGTTATCTGCGCAAACCGGCCGATTCCGCGTTCGGTATATGTAAGCGTAGAAGGCGCGACTGGCAAAGTAGCTCTTTTAAAATGCGTAGTGCACCTGCAAGAAGTCTGTGGACAGTCTCCGGAGCTCGCGAAAGTCAGAAATCACGTCAATATTCCACGAAAAAAGCGTCGGCTTCTTCAGCTCTGGCGATACACAAACACATTGGGCCGTTGCCGTGCGTTGCTAACCCTTTCAAACGCGCACCACCAATGAGGGCGTTTTATGATGACGTAAACGATTTTTGACGGGGGGCGGGGGCTGTCTCCTCGGAGTCTCACACGTAAAAAAGCGTCTTGTTCCATCCGAAGGTAAGGAATGAGGAATGAGCGCAGCGTTGCTAGCTTGTTGCTACCCATTTGAACGCGCAAACACCAATCAGATACTCCGGTCTAAACCGGTTAGACGCGGAAGCTCGGTTGTCTACGCAACATTGCAACCCTCGGGGCATGTGGGTAGCGCCCTCGCTGCGCTCGGGACGCCAACATTCCACAGCCCCTCGGGTTGCAATGTAGCGTAGACACCTCGCTTCCGCGTCTAACCTATATTAGTAATAGCAGACATCTTAAGTGTTCTTACACCACAAAAAGGGCATTTCTTTTTGCCAACTGAGCTACAGGACTGGGAATATATAACACTCAGTGAGATACACTCATGCTTCATTTAGCTCTCTTCATAATAAGGCATCAGTGGCGTCACACGGAGACGGCGGCCTTTGGCTGACTCCCAGAGACAGAGGGCGTCTGCCTCCAGCCACCGCCCCATCCTTTCCCAGAGTTTTAATCATCAGAGAGCCAGACATTTGCACAGACACACACAAAACACATACACATACACACAAAGAATCACACTGGGTATAAGATAACAAATTTCGTGGGAAAACCTCACAAATCGTTGTGCCCAGATCCTGAAACAACTCACATTCTGTATGAAGTAGCTGAAATCCTGCGGATATCTGTAGAGAAACAAAATCAAAATTCAACTCTGATCAACCAACCAACCAGCATACAGTGCCTGCTTGTTCTCTAAAGCCTGTTTCGACTACCACTCATTGGCAGTGGAGGTCAGTAGTAGGATCTCACCTGAAGGAGCCCTCGATGAGTGTGACAATAAACTCTTTCTCCTTGTTGGTATTGGTGAGTCCTATCACTGCTTCCACCACCTCTCCTGCCACAAACTCTGCAACAACATCAACACAGCTCATTAACAATGTATGTAGCATGTCCAGAGGGTATTGTCTATAAACCTACTAGTCACATGATATGTCACATGATGTACTACGTAATGCATAACACAACTCATGTGAACGTCACAGTTTTTGATGAAATGTTTTCGCATAAAAAATTAATTGCAACTGAATGGCAATACAGTATAAACTGTATGTTCTATAGACGGCTCTTACATCATGTACACGTTTTACTTGTGGCACGAAGTCAACTGATCCTCACCTTCAGTGTGTCGGTTGGTGAAGAGGATGGTTGATTGGCAATCAGGATGGGGGGCAAACTCTTCTTCCTCCTCCTCTTCCTCCTCTTCTTCCACTGCCCCTTCATCATCTTCCTCATCACTGACTGCAGTGTCGCCCTGCCATACAACCAACACAGACAGAGTAACTGTAGGAAATTGCACACAAGAATGTTGCGGAGAAAAACAAAGTCCTAGATATTACCCCAACGCATTTGAACGGCTCAAATAAGGGCATATTCCTATAAGCACACACTCCTCCGTTCAATGAAGGCCCAGATTGAGGGGCTCTGTTATTATTAAACACACATCCTGAACAATGTACAATTGCATCCCACAATACTCACAACATCAGGAGCTTTGACTGGTTCATCATCTTCTTCTTCATCTTCCACCTCCATATCATCTTCCTCTTCCTCCTCTCCCCCTCCTCCCATTGTCACACTCTCTCCCTCACCCATCACCTCGTCATCTTCACCTTGGGCACTCACCACCAGGGGACCTGAGGAGAGGGAGGGAGGGAGGGAGGGAGGAGGGGGAAGTGAGGGAGGGAGGGTGGAAGAAGGGAGTGAGGATGAAGGGGGAAGATACAGGTGAGGGAGAGACAAGAGGGGAATCAAGAAAGGGGTTACGAGTAAGAGTAGGAAAAAGGAAAAAAGATAGCTAGAAAATGAGAAACAGAGTCACGAGTACAAAGTCCTGGCGCACAGCTGAGGTGCTAATACTGTTACAATACTTTGCATGCCAATAGCACCAATCGGGACGCTAGAGAAATGCGGCAGCAAACACGATGCACACTAGCACTTGCAGGCCTCATGAACAGGAACTGACTTTAGTAGTAAGCCAAGGGGTATATAGGCCTCAGTTGCTAGAGGTTGAAATCACCCCTAACCCCAGCCTGCAACTGCCAATCACAACACACATACACGGTGTAGGTCCAGCTCAACGTGGCTGGTAAGAACTACCAGACAACAGAGTGGCCAAGTAACACTGTAATGTATGGTAGGTAGTGCAGGCTGGGCTCAGGTCAACCCAAATGCCAGTACCATCATAGGCCACACAACCACACATTCACAACACTTCGGATACAGTTACAATACGGCTATCACTGTTCAGCTAGGTCAACTACTCGAATTGGTACACTGACACGGACAAATCCTCACCTGTGATGTGCAGACAAGGAGTGAACAGGAGGCCCACGAGCAGTAGGTGCCAGACTCGAATGTGAAGCTTCGCCATGGCATCCGAACGGAAATCAGTCCTCACTGCAGCCGACTAGCACGTTCTTCCGATGAGTACCACTGGAGAGGAGCAGATGAAAAGGGATTTCTCTGTCTATCTAACACCCGACAATACCTTTTGTCTTTCGCACACACGCGTTTGCTTCCGTTTCAAAATTCCTTGCTTAGGTTTCGCATAATAAGAGTAACTGGACTTTGAACCTAAACATGCTGCTTCAGCAAACATTAATTTTTTGAGCAGCAAAGCAGCAGCCTAGAAGATGAACATTCTACCAAAAAAGAGGTGAGAGACGAACATAATGTAGTGTGAGTGACGTTTAGACTCTCTCTGCGTGTCGTATTTGCTCCGACAGTTGGCACGTTCTGAACAAGGATAACATCGCCAAAGTCCGGAGAGATGAAGCCCAAGCTCGAGCTGAGGAGGAAGAGAAGGCGTCCCGTGCCGCCATAGCCGTAAGTTCCTTCCCCTATCCACAGTTTGTACTACATAGAGCCTTAGTGATTGGCCTATGATTAAGGGTGCTCTCTTTCAACGATGTATATATACGTACTGCAGGAACAAGAGGCAAGGCTTGGAGCTATGAGGAAGAGGGCGAGAGAGAAAGACGGTGTGGAGGAGGAGGAGAGAGGTGGGGGGAAGGAGAGGGGGAGGAAAGAGAAGAGAGAAGAGTGTTCCGTGACTGATGCCAGCGGACATATCAACTTTTTCACTGATCTTCAGAAGGGGGTGAGAATGATGCACCCCACAGGTTTTGTCCCCAATGTATAGCACCAAATGTTTAAAAGTGCGTAGTGTTCTGTTGGTAAACAGGAAAAACAATCAAGTGCAGGCAGCTGAAATTCCACAAAATGTTTGTGCTATATGCAGTAGTGTGTAGCCAAGGAAAATAGGATGCTGTAATGTCTCTGAACACGGAGTGTGTCCCTGTCATTCAATCTTTATTGGCAGGGTTCGGGTGAAGGGACTGGTGAGATAGTGTTGCCTCCAACAGTAGTCAAAGTAGTAGAGACGTTTAGTTCACAAGTTGTCTGTCTTCCACTTCACGTGCACATCCATTTTGTGTTGTTCCCAGATAGGTCTCCAGGTCGGTAATGTTGAGAGAGAGAAGGAGATGAAACAGGAGCAGGAGAAACTGGAGAAGAGGATCGGACTTCTCAACTACCTCGTTGACAAAGACAGTATGCAACTCCTTGCAGGAAATGTTTTAGAGGAAGAGTAACTTTTAGACAAAAATTCGCATCTGATAAAAGTGGCGGGAGCATTTTGTTTAGGGCTGCCTCTATATACCTGAATCTTAATCCTCTAACATGTTAGAAAAAACCCATATTATAGACACTGTTTTACTAATAAGGAACTTTTTAGATTGAAGGCCGTTAGTGGGTGGGGGACAACTTGTACAGCAGCGTTAAAGGTGTTTTTTCTCAGCACACCGTCACTGAATCATGAAAGCTCCCCCAAGTATGAAACAATTCCCACCGCATGATGATGGTATTATTCTGCCCGACCAGAGTCGGACAATGTGCCGTGGTACGTCAAGTCCGGTAGAGGTGGAGCTGGAGTGGAGGCGGAGGGGAGGAAGAGTGCCAAGGCAGAGGCGAGGAAGGAGCTGCAGGATCCTCTGCTGGAGATGAGAGGACATCTCGAGGCCAAGAGGAAGAGGGAAGAGGTGGTGGGTGTGGTAGGGGGTGTGGTCTCAGGGGCTGGAGCAGTGCAGGGTATATCACACAGTAGTAGTCAGGTGAGCCAGCATGGCATTATGTTGCTACATACACCATCTACTCTAGGCATGTTTGTGACACGTGGACCTTGAAGCACCAATGCTTTTCTGAATTGTGCATAAGGCACTATTTGCACTGCATCTGTTTCTGTAAGGGAGGTATAATGTGCCGAGTTTTGGACATTATCTAACACCAATGTTGTGTGCAGCAGTTTTGTTATATACGTATTATAGACTTTATGGTGACTTGTGTTCTTTCCCCCAGCGAGGGAGGTTGTCCTCTGGCAAGAGTGAAGGATACAGAGAAGGCACCAGTAGTGATAGACACAGTGAGAAACACAAGAGTCGTGGACACAAGAAGAAGAAAAGCAAAAGGGAAGAGAAAGAGGAGAAGAAGAAGGAGAAGAAAAAGAAAAAGGGGGAGGGAGAGGATGAAATAGAGAAACTGAGGAGAGAGAGGAGGAAGAGGGAAGATGCAGAGAGGATGCGATCAGAGGCTGTAATTAGGGGGCTGCAGGGAGGCGGGGGCAACAGCTTGAGTCAACCAGAAGCAGTAGTCGAGAAGGGGTCTGGGAGGTAAGGAATCCTATGTATGTAGGTTGGCAGACCAGTTACTATGACCCTGTCTCTGATTTCAGGTACAACAGTCAGTTCAATCCTCATCTTGCAAGACAACACAAGTAGCTTTATATCACTTATACCATGACTTTCATGTGCTCAAATTTCTGAACTCTCATTTAGTCTAATGACATGCTCACAAACGAGATATCGTTCGGTGTTTGTTCAACAGACAGTAATAGATCCTTCTCGTTGACAGGCTTTCGAAGTCTCTGTCATCGTGCCTCCTACAAGAAAGGAAAAGGGTCACGCAATTGGATGTCTTCGTTTATAACCAGTTTTTCAGTGGGGGATATATACACTAGTGGTTGTGGTCAGCAAAAAGAACAAGAAGAGAAGCGTAAACTTCAGAGTCAATATTGAAGTGACCACAGTGGCATGGGGAAACAGGGCAGTGAAAATAGCTAGACAGTCAAACTGAGTGTTTTATAGACAGGGGGCGCCCCTAGTAATGAATGCAGATCTGCACAATGCTTTAAAGCTGATAATCTATCGGGCTATACCATCGGACAATACTGAAAGTGTGTTGTAGATAAGATGGTGAATATGCTGTAGCCAACAACAAAAGTGGGCGAAGAGTCCCGGGAGACCTCAACCTATAGGTACAATGACATCCACACTGCACAATACAGTGGTGACAGTACAAGACGACCGTCTGTTGCCAGTGCTCATAAACACACCACTCTGCGTTCATGCGTAAATTGTCTTGTATTTGCATGCATGACAGCTAGAGCTTTCCGGCTCCGAGTTGACAGCCACCTAGGTCCATGTGTAAATCTTACATTCGTCGTGGTGGTTCATAGTACCACCATTCATGAATACCTCGTACTTCATGGGCCAAACAATGCTGTCTGACCATGACGCACAGTGTGAGTGACGAGAATGCTAATTGCATAATCAAATTAAAATTGAATTTTTACACCTTATGCCACACAATGACGGCGATAAAGAGACACATAAGAGGAATCAATAGTGGACAGTAGTCATCAATTTGAAGTTTCCTGGGTAATCTGTGTCCCGTAGGACCCGAGAACAGGTGTCCCATTGGCTCGCGAGTACGGCACTGACAGGTCCTCCTGCCCGTCGATGTCCTCCGACCCCTCGTCACTGTGTCTCGACCATGACTGGCTCTTCAGTCGCAGCGAGCGCAGGAACGAGAGAGTTCTGTGAGGAAGCCGTTTGAGCGAGGCGAGCAGCTCCTCCCCGTCCTTGACCTGCTGGCGGATGAAGACGAGGGCCTCTTCCCGACCACTCTCAAAGAGAATGAGACGGGCGATGAGGTAGACTGGCATGCACAGGACAGACGTGAGGACAATGACACAGCCTACGAACTGGGCCCAGCTGGGGTAGTCCACTCTGGTTTCATTACCCTGGTACAAGGAGGAGGGAGGGAGGAGAAAAGGAGGATATATAGAAGAGAGAAAGTAAGGTGCACTTGTTGTGTATGATTGTTAAGAAGCTAACCCATTGCCACTGAACAAACTTTGCATGAATAGATAGAGCATCATACGGTACACCTTATACATGCACTGGTGGTGCAGTGGCCAGTGTCGTGGATGCATTACACGGTAGACAGTGGAACCCCTCTGACAATGACACTAATGGGGCGGAATAATTATTAGTGGAGCGTCCTTACTTCAATTGAAAGCAGTAGTCTTTATCGGGGAAAGGAAATGGTGTCTTTATTAGAGACACGTCCTCATATCAGGGAAAGGGTTCTACGCTATAACTGCGTATATAAAAACTCACATCAGAATAGGAAACATATTGCAGTGGGTTGACCAGCTCCGAGATCATGGCTCCAAAGAATATGACAATCATGACCAGTGGAGTCACATACTTCCACATGACGGTCCAGAATATCATCATTCGTGGAGTGACTCTCCTTGTGGTGACGTTGTTGAAGAAACTGTTGAAAGGGTAGACGAGGGTGGAGAGGGAGATAGAGAAATGGTCGTGAGGGAAATTGGCGGTGTGAAAATGGACAAAAACGTTCAGCTACACACAAAGTAATTGATCATGGGGTCTTGTCTTTGCTGATGCGCTGTCCTGCCATTTAGAAAATCATTTTAGGCAAGGCCATTATCTTCATTATGACGTATAAAGGCAGGTCGTATGGTTTGGCCATTACAGCACCCTCTTCAGTGAAATGCGTATATAAGAATGTAACTTTTGCCGGAGTTTCTTTTTTGCACTTTTACATACATCTCCGACGAGGCTAACACTAGTTACGCAATACCACGTAGGTAAAAATTTAGTCAAATGCCTTGTAGAATTTAAATTTCACAAACAGTGCCTGCCGGGCGCACGGCACAAAACTAAATTGATAGGTGAAAAGCTAATTATAGTTATACACAGCAATATTATATATCAGTCAGAGAGGTCCAGCAATATGCCAAACACGACAGTGTATCGTCGCAAGCAAAAGTCAACAAAAACAACAACAAACGTGTGGCTTACTTCTTGACCCCGATGACCCAGCCAATGGCGATGAACTCGAAGAAGCCGATGAGGAGGAGAGGGAAGGTGGCAGAGAACTGGTCCCACAGCTGGAACAGGTAGACTCCGTTGCCCAAGACAAACGGGAAACTCAGCAGAAACATGACCACGCAGATCATGGCTGTGTAGCACAACAACATGTAGTGCCGTCAAGGTAGCTGTACTACAGACGTCATGCTGTTTCTTTACATGAAAATCCCCATAGATGTCTCTCTTTACCTATCTTGTTGTGATATCACTAACACTGTGCACCACTGTTTCGCAAACTAGCATTGACGGTAAGTTTCCTGCCCACGACCTACAGCTGGCTGGCTGGCTGGCCCTACCCACAACTAGATCAACATTATATAAGACATTCACACACACTTTATTTCCCAATTCTAGCACCACTCCAGGGCAAGCTCTTTTGTGTTGTCCTAACAGGTGCCGTTGATATGAACTTAACATTATTTATCCACCATGGGCAGAACTCAGCTCTACACACGCAGTACAGACGTACCGACAAGCAGCTCCTTGCGGAGTTTCTTGAAGAAGCGTATGTCTCTCATGACGGTAATCAACCCCTCAACAGTGGCAAACTGGCTGTCCACTCCCAGTAACATGAGCATGATGAAGAACAGGACGGCCCAGAGAGGGGACAGTGGCATGTGGATAATGGCCTCCGTGAACACTACGAATGCGAGACCAGGACCGTCTGAGACCTGTGGGAGAGTGGGGAGAGAGTGAAAAGGAGTGAGAGGAAGACAGGAAGGAAATTGAAGCACTGACAGGTATGTACACAAGGAGCTGAGACTAACACAGGAGGACTTGCAAGAAGGCCAGTTCCAAGTGTATGGGGGGTGAGTGATGTACTCGTGGCAATGTATTAATTAGGGGATGATCCTCAACTGCAAGTGTGGATTCCCATGTTGATGCAAGTGATGGTTGGGGCAGGTAATGCATTTGAACCACACACTACAAGTATGTACACACGCATGCACGCACACACACACACACTGACCAATTCTTCATTCAGGTTAATGTTGGTCTGTTTGGCCTTGAACCCGATGATACTAAACACCACAATGGCGGAGAAGATGGAGGTGGCCGAGTTGATGAGGCAGACGATGAGGGAGTCTGTGAGGGCATTGTAGTGAGGCTTGGTGTAGCTGGATAGGGCAATGAGGGCTCCGGTGGCTACTCCGAGGGAGAAAAAGATCTGAGTGGACGCTTCCAGCCACACCTGCGGGCTGAACAACTTGGCCCACTGTAGGTGTGTGCGTGTGTGTGTGTGTGTGTGTGCGTTTGGTAAAGTATACATATGTACAGCAAAAGGTGTACTGTAGGTAAAACTGCAGCTGTGTGCGTGCGCATATCACAGCACTAGCTAGCAACTGCAACATCCACATGCTTCTTGTTCTTTTTTCTTTCAACATGTCAAAAGCAGGAGGGGGACAAAAGATACTGTAGGAAATTATAGTTCATAGCATACCAGCCATAGGTAGATGGACATATAACGGGGACTTACACACAATGGGAGAGAGCAAACAACAACATATGAAAATTGAGGGGGTCAGTGGAGAACCCTGCACATTAACGAAGGGGAGAACCCTGCAATAAAGACCTGGAAACCCTTGTCGGGGAGGAAGAGGAACCTGATACCATCTCCTGCTCCGTCCAGTGTGACAGCTCTGAAGAACAGACACATCAGAATGAGGTAGGGAAACGTGGCCGTGAAATAAACAATCTGCAGGAAAGAGAGGGAAGAGGGGGAGGAAGACATATGTACATCTTGAATCCAGTAAATACCAGTGAATCAACACAAAGGTAATACAGGGAAAGAAGCTCTCAGCACAAGTAATACATTGTTTACCAGGGCATGTGATCATGAGTGAGGTATGAGTAGTCAAGGTTTTAGCAAGGTAGCAATTCAAGAGTTAAAGGATAGTGGGGTGGGTTAAAAGACCCCTTAGCTTTCCTGCTAAGACCCTGGTTGCCTCAGCATCTTAGAGATTGCAGAGTGTTGTGGGTTTAAAACCCACCTAGGGCAGCTTGGACAAAGAGAGTTGTCCTGGGTGTAGGTTGCTTCATTGATGGCATGTATCTTAGGGGTGGTAGTGCATAAGTACTGTATACCTTTCCTGAGGACTCGATGCCCCTGAAGAGACAGACATAGATGAGCACCCAGGCAGCCATGAGGCACAGGAACATCTTCCAGTTGAAGACACCTGCGCTGGCTATGTCTGTGCTGGCCCCCACCGCACTAGTGTACCAGTAATACCTTCAGAGACAAGTCCAGAGAGAGAGTGAGAGAGAGAGTGTGTGTGTGTGTGGGAGGTGAGGTGAGGTTCTTGAATAACTGTCATCATGCATGACACAAGCAGTAGGCTTGAAAATAGAACTTGCTGCACAGAGTTCTCCAACACACAAACTGCGATGAAACATGCAGTGTGTGTAGCGGAGCCCACAACTAAGGATACACCCTCGAAATCAGGACGCTTCCCTATGAACCTTTTCTCCCCCCAAAAACGGTTTGTCGCATTCAATTTAACCCCTGAAACGAGGACGCCTCGCTAATACGGACACTAGTATTTTCGTGTCTTGAGTTGTTGCACCGTACACATGAGTAGCAAGCAACCAAACACATACTCTGTGGACTCATTGAAGCAGCTCTCCAGTTCGCCAACATTCCCAGTGTAGTTGACCAGTACGTCCGAGAGGTCCTTCTTGAGAACGTCGAATCCGTCACACTTGGCCCAGGGAAGGGGGCTCTGGAAGGACTTGAAGAAGTAGAAGATCACCCAGGCAATGATGACGTTGTAGTACAGGCAAATGTAGACTATGACGACCACGGAGGCGATTCCGACTCCGGTGAAGTTGGGGAGAAGCTTGTGCCAGGTGAGAACGGGGCCCTTTCGCAGGCTCTGCCCCAGGAGTAGCTCGAGGTAGAACAGGGGGATGCCCAGCAGGAACAGCATGACCAGGTAGGGGATCATGAAGGCACCTGCGTGTGGGTATTGGAGAGTGTTTTTTACGACGTGGTATTTTCTAGAGATAAATAAATGCATACCGTACAGCTATGCAGTGTGGAATGCTTGTGTTTATGTGTGTGGGGGATACATTCGCCTCATGAGTACACTAATCTCACATAAGCATTATAACGGTGCCTTAGTACACAGAATAGACACTACGAAGAATAAACATATTGGCACTTGTGGCTCAGGAATAGAGCATAGCACCCACTGTACAATATTTTATTTTGAGATGAACTACAAGGTCCTATACATTGAATGAGGACTTACTTCCTCCGTTTTTGGCGGTGAGGTAAGAGAACCGCCAGATGTTCCCCAGGCCGACAGCATACCCCACCAACGTCAGAATGAACTGGACCTTGTTGTCCCAGACCTCCCGCGCCTTCTTCTTCCCGTTCTTCCCTTCCTCGCCCTCCTCGCTGCTCTCGGGGGTCTCCGTAGGCTCCACCAACTGAAAATTGTCTATGTCGTCTTCTTCACCGCCTCCGTTCCCTTTGGGGCCCGCAGCCCCGCCATTCGAGTTGGGAGAGACGTCCCTGGCTCCGTACTCGTTCATGGTCTTGAGCTCGATTGACGTTGATTCCTCCGAATTATCCATGCCACCCGACAAGCGTAAACATGGAGTTCAGCAGTGCCAACAGCGCTAATCAGAATTGAAGGGCCTAATCCAGCAATCGGTCTTTGGCCACGCCTCTCTCTTGTGGCACAAAGAAGGCGTGGTCACCAAACGCGCGCATGCGCACCTCGTTTTTTGGGATGATGATGATGGACGACACTCTCTGCAGCTGTGGTCTGGTCATTGCCTAGGAAGTCAAGGATTACACTTATTCGGGCTGCTGTAGCAATGCCTGTGCACCACAGCAGTGTATTGGCGAGTCTGCCGGCTCTGACGATCTATCTGTTGCTGCTGTCGACCTCGACACGTGGTCAGTCCCCAATAGAACACGAGCCAGTGGAGCATCTGAAGGCCCACCTGCCCAAGAGAGGCGATGACATCAGCGGGAAACTGGAGCTCTTTCTTCAGGCCCCGCCCGAGGAGCTGAAACGCAAGACCGCCAAGATGAACGAGAACCTGAGGAAAGTCCTCAATGACGAAGCTCACGTGAGCGCCTTCCTCGTCAAAGGCTCGACTGTCCTGTCGCAGAGAGCGGCGGAGGGGATCCAGTTCAACTCCACCTTTCTTCTCCCGCACGCCGTCCTCCTGCCCATCCTGTCTACAACACTACCAATCCTTTTGGAGGGCTACAAGCCGGAACTACTCACAAATCCCATGGGAGATGTTCTGAGGGGAAAACACAGAGAACACAGCAGTGTTAAGGACTACCTCTCCTTCAGCTTGCACGACCTGACAACTAAACTACCGCAGAGTGGTAATTCAGTCGACCTAGACTCGCCCACCCTCCTCCCGGAGCTAAACAGACGGGGCAAGGCCGCCTTTTTCTATCTCACCACGGTCTTAGGTACTGTTGCAGAGGATGCTTGGAGAGACGCACTCATATCGGTAGCTATGGACTACTCCGTGTTCAGCGACAAGGGACAGATGCTCACACACTTGAAGGACGTGGCCAGATACGCAGAGGCCCTGGGCAGCGACATGGTCAACTTTTTTGAGGTCTCCAAGTCAGACTTACACCCGGTGGACGGCGGGCACTTTTTGTACGGGTGGTGGTTCAACTGTCCTCGAGGTGGCGGGAAAGCAAGTAGCAAGGAAGACAGATGTCTAGCTCCGTTTCTACCCTCTAATGCCATGGCCGTGTTGCACAACGTGATTCGGATGTACACGGTCCCTAGACTCAATCTCCATCTCTTGATTGCCAATTCCGACAAATCGTCAGGGGCTCCCCACACCCTTGTGGATGTGCTTGCACAGGACAGACTCATCTGGGATGCACTATACTCTGTAGTGGACCCTTCGACTGAGCAAAAGGACGACAAGAAGAAGTCAGCGGGAGAAAAGAAGGAAGAAGACAAGAGGGAAGAAGAGGACAAACGAAAAGATGGTAGGAAAGAGGCACCCGCCCAACCACCATTGAAGGCAGAAGAGAGCCAGAAACCAACACAACAAACATCTGAACCAGAAACTGCTACTGAGCAGACTAAAGTGAAGGAAGAAGAGAATTCTCCGCCGGAAGAGCCAGTGGAATCACAGACACAAGAGGAGCCATCAGAGGGAGCTGATGCACCGACCGAACCGCCACCAGAGGCGAATGAAACAGTGGAACCACAGACAGTTAAAGTAACTGAAGAGCCTCCAAAAATGACTACAGAAGACGAGCCAGAAAGACCAACCGAGCTGCCAGAAATGCCGGGAGAGAAAGACACACCAGCACAAGAAACACCTCAAGAACCAACCGTTGCTACTCCTGCCAACAAAAAGAAAACTGCGAAAGAGACGGTGACTAAAGCCACAGAGGATGAAGTAGTCGGAGAATCAACACCACCAAGAAAGAAACCTGCAGTTTCCTCAGCTGCAGCTGGCACCCAGTCACCGCCAGTCAAGAGAGAGGAAGACGAAGTCGTGGAGGAAGATACGGAGAAGGTGGACATGAAGAAGGAGGGGAGAAAGGAAGGAGACGTGAAGAAAAAGTCACTCCTGGTGTGGGCCATCTACAAGAGCTGGCCGGTTTTCGTGTTCCTGTTCTACACCATTCTGTCCCACATTTGGGTCTACTGGATTATGCACCTCGTCTGGTTGGTCTGCAGCACTCTGTTTAGTGGCATCTACCTCCCTCGACCCAAAACTGCCAAGGAAGACTAACCTGCTGTTACTAACCACATAATTCAAGTTCCCCAGCTATTTTATAGGCATTGCTATATCAATTTCTAGTGATTGATTTATCATAGTTGTTGTGAATATTATTATGAAAAGATGGTCATACATTGTGATGCAATGCAGTGTACATAATGATCCAGTTCACCTGGATAAACAGAGGAGAAAGTGTGTATATATAAAACAGGGAAAAGATGGGGAATTGCTGTATGAAGGAGGACTTTTGAGGGAGAACACTACTTACTTGGGCCATCAGCAAAATATTAAAGTTGTTGGCAGGGTTTAGTTAAGTATATAAGAAATTCAGAGAACTGACTAGAAAGAGGGCAAAAGAGGTCATGAAGCCTTCTTTGAGCAGCTCCCATATTCCTCCATACTCCTCTTCCTCCACTCTCTGGTAGAGGGCGCAGTAGCTGTACACCGCACCTCCATTGACTGCTAGAAAACTGCAGAAAGAGAATGCTGTCAGCGTACCCTCTCAATCAATGCCCGTGTTATTACAGGGTCATCCCCACGTAGCCTTGAAGAGGAATGATCCCCCAGACTAGTCCGAGAAGCAGACACAGTCCCTGTCGAAGCCAGTAGAGTGCGTCCAGAAACTCGTCCTGAGTGGGAAAGACATTTTAACCCCTACATCACTGCTATTGTGGGGGCTCCGTGGGCGTCGTGTGTGTTTCGCACTTTGTTGTTCCACTTTTGTCTCGGTCTCAGAGCCTTTATCCACGACGCCCTCTCTCTAGCAGCCGATTCCTTACCCACCGGCGGCATTTCCCTTTGAGCCTCTTTCCCTTCGGATCAGCGTGGAAATCGGGTTTAACCCGTTGACCGCGATTGAATAGTTGCTGATTCAGCACTGCGCGCGCACACACACTTACACACCATAACGTGACTATGGCAGAGTGTCCAGAAAACTCAGCAGAGAACGGAGAGAAAGAAGCCGCCGCGGCTCCAGGAATACCGGCCGGACTTGTGCTGGGCCAGTCCAAGTCCAAATCAGAGAGTTTTCAGGAGTTCGGGGACCTGGACCCCGAGACAGTAGGGGGCGGCCGACAAGAACGGAGTGTTTCTAGTGTGCAGAAGCTGTAGGTGCAAGGTGTTGAAACCAGGCTACGGAAAACTAGTGGACAAAGAGGTAAACAACGGTAGAGTTCCACTCTAAAGCAACTCCTCTACCCTGGCTTCTTAGCTTGGAATATAGACACGTTTACCTGTGCAGATATTCCTCCCGAGCATGACTGACAAGTACAACATTGGCTCGGAGCCGACAGGAGACACAATCACGCGTTTCTGGCTGGTGAGCGACATGTTTCACTTTGAGAACCTGGGTTTCTCCAAGACTGTGGATGGGAAGGTCAAGTACCTCATCTGTGCCGACTGCGAGAGGGGTCCCATTGGGTGGCACAGCCTGGACAACAGGACCGAGTACCTTATAGCTGCAGAGAGAGTACAGTATTGTTCCTCCTAGATTTTCTTGGCTTTGTACATAATTATTGCGCATGCGCATGTCGCAAAACGGGAGAAGTGCAGCTTCTATATGTGACCGTGCACGCAAAAACCAACCTTACGCCGCATTTTTGTGAAGTAGCGTTTTTTGTATCGTTGTAAAGCTTGAAATGTGCTTGATACACCGCTTATTTTTGTATATTTTTGGGGAAAACCCTTCAAAAGTTACGATTTTTCAAACGCGGGCCACGCGGGGTTATACAAAACGCGAAATAGTGGAATGAAATTTTTCCGTATTCTTGTCCGCGCACGAATATGACGTCACGTTACGGGATTTTTCCCGGGAAATTTTTAGCAACCAGAGAGATGCGGTATGAGCGAGCAGTTTGACAGCAGACGAACGCTTCTATCGGCCCTACCGGGCTGAATAGACTTCAGGCCGAACCTGTCGTGGCAGATCTTGGTGTAAGTGAGGTATTGCTTTGACTTTCTTTGCGTCAGCTGCATGTACCGTCGTGCTGTCACTCTTGTTAGACAGGTCGTTCGATCGTGTTTACCGTGAAAACTCCGGCCCGTGTGTGCTATGGATGCTGGTTCTAGATTCTAAACTAGACAGTTAACAGGCCAGCTTAGCCAGCTGCCGGCTCCCGTCTGTCTTGAGCCGTGCACACTAGGCTGTCGTATTTTTAAAGGCGGCAGCTTAGATGATCTACTCAGCAACCACTCCAAGTTCTTCAGGAACCTTTGTGCCCGTGTGCGGAGTAAAGGAAAGTGACTGGTAGTCGCTGCATCTTTGTTGCCTAGTTTCGCGGGGAAAAAGGGTGTGTACAAGATTTCCGTACACCCCCGCCGTGAGCGTCCGTGTCCGCTGCTCCGTTCACTGACTACCGCTACAGAGAAATAGCTTCATTTCTGGCGAGAAGGCGTCCTAGGAGGCAGGAAAGGTACCAGTAGGTAGCTCTGATGGGAAGCTTTACTTATAGGCAAAAAAGTGGTTTTGCTTATACCGGTTGGTGTAGGCGCTATATTCACGCGTACTCGAAAATTTAACATTGCGTCGTAAGGTTGGTTTTTGCGTGCACGGTCACATATAAGATTCCTTATTCGTATTGCGAGACTAGTTAGCTCAGAGGATGCTGTTTCTCCTTCGTCGAATCCCGACAGTGTCTGTACAGCGCACAGTCGCGGCAATTTTCCCGGCGCGCCTGAAAACTACGAAAGCTGCAGCGAGCGCAAACAGAATTGTGGATGCATCGAAAACCCGGCAGCTACTGGAGAGCAAGGAGGCCAGGTTTATTGACGTGCGAGCGCCGGAGAGTTACTCCGAGGGCCACATCCCGACGGCAGCGAACGTCCACACCTTCTTCACCTACCTGGCCACTAGCGACGACCGCGGCGTGCGAGACCTGACCGACACCTTCACGGAGGAGCGCCGCAACGCGGGAATCGACGGCAATGAGCACGTCGTAACGTACGAGAACTCTCTGAACACGCTCTACGGAGCAAGCTGCAGGGCTCTCTACATCCTGAGGCTGCTGGGCCACCCCAGAGTCTCCGTTCTAGGTGGGGGCTACGAAGGTTGGGTGCAGGACGGCCATCCTACCACAACGGAAACACAACACATCCCGAGAGGAAACTTCCGACCAAAATGGACCCTTCAATGTGGAAGGGAAAGGCTGAAGTTCTAGAAGCCCTCGGGAATTCTAACACAGTTCTCCTGGACGTGCGAGACTCTGTAGAATGGAAAGGAGAATCCTCAGTAGCAGAGGGTGTACCCTTCGTCACACCCAGGAAAGGCCGGCTGCCTGGAGCTACTCACATCCACTGGAAAGACTTCATGGAGACAGGCGAGTCGGGCCAGGTGAGGTTCAAGCGTCCGGAGGAGATTCGATCCATGTGTGAGACCAAGGGAGTCACACCGGACAAGGAGGTCATTGTCTACTGCCTGTCAGGAGTGAGAGCTTCCAACACTTACCTTGCTCTCAAGGAGTCTGGCTTTGAAAATGTTACTAATTACCTGGCGTCCTGGAACGAGTGGTCAAGAGACAGCAAGCTTGAGATTGACTCCAAACTTCTCCTATAGCATTAGTGAATTAGTTATTGTGAGCCACTTCAGTGAAGATTATGTTCAGGCCACCTTTCAGGAACTATAATAGGTATTACAGTTATCCGTGCATAACAAAAGAGCCCTGTATTGTACAATGTGCATGGATAACTGTAATACCAAGGACATAGCAAGCCTTCATAATAGATTTTTAACCCTCGGCGGCGCGCATGCGCAGCGTGGGTTGTACTTACACTACTACAGTACACTATGATGTCAGGCACTGTTCATTCGACGACCTCGGATGCTGTGCAAAGGTATGGTTTGTCCGTCCGTCTGTTACCACGTTTTATGCCACCACGCGCGACAAACAGGTAAAATAGCGACACCAACGGGTTCAGCGCTACACTGGCTTCATTGTAAAAAGTGCCGCGTTCAGAAGTTATGGCATGAAAACCAAGTGAACAAGCCAATATGCAAATTAGCACAGGCTTACCTCGACTGGGTCCGCTTGCTCTGTGTACCTTGGAGGCACAAGAAGTCACAACGAAGGGCGTGTATCGACTCCCGCATGCTATCTATATACTACTGTAGCTAGCCCGTGCGAGTAAAAACGATAGCCCAGCCCATCAATTAGCGGTACCGCGCATGCGCAGTTCGCCGAGATTTTGGCACTTTAGTGCTGTTTACACTGTTCCCATTCAAAGTGTCAGGTGGTCCAGAGCATTGGCTGGGAACAGCTCTGGTTCCTCCCCTTACCCACAAAATCTACCACTGACCCACATTTCTCAAAGGGCAGCGTATAGTTCGGCATTGCACTGCGTCCGTAGACGTCTGTCTGGAGAGATGAAGGGCTTCACTAAACAATCCACGGTAATATGAAAATTAATAGAGAGATGAAAGGTTGGCAATTTTTCAACCTTATATATATTTTTGGCCTCAAACAGAAATTGTTTCAACCTAATCCATGGAAATGGTGCATAACATGCTGTTCTTTTTGGTGCATGGTGAAGACCATCAATTGTGGTGGTGCCACACTTGTGTATGGGTTCCACATTTCTATATAGTGTGCTGAGGGTTTGCACTTTAATTAGAAATGCATTACAAATGTACACAAATTGCACAATATGGCCAAAGTCCATTTAATCCAAGAGTGTGTATATATAGCATGCCTAGTGGGAGTGGGGGCTACGTTGCCATGCTCGTTGCTGGTTCACTGGGCTCCTCTCGGCTCGTGCTCTGAGGCTGTTTCTGCATGCAGCTCTTGGCCACCGACTCAAACAACCTGCCGTGAGGAAGACAGGGCTCTCGTGAAGTGATCACTTGCTAAATAACTTATACTGACCCTCACAGTTCTTGCTTGACTTACAAAACACGTCTATTACACATGAGATTATACATGCAGACGTTTGCAATCATGAACATACAGCGCAAATATTCAGATACATTTACCAGTAATTTTACTCCTAAACATAACCAGTCCTTATTCTTAGCCACAAAATTTTCTTTCTGCAAATCTTCTTTCAAAACTGCTATATACTACACAGACTTTTATTAGCGCTTTGCACTAATTTTGCATTAATACTCTTATGCACCAACAACATCAATGTATTTCCGTTAAGTAAGAAAGCAAGTATGGATTTACTGTGTCAGTTAGCATACTTTTCAATCTCGGGGGCACAGTGGACAAACTCGTGTTTCCAGAAGTTGTAGGAAGTGTTTTTGATGAGCTCTATGAAAGTGATGAGGAGCCCCCAGGGATGAGGTCTGTTTACTATCAGTCTCTCCAGTAGCACTCTGTGCAGGGGTCATTGATTACAGCACACAGTAACTGTAGTACAGTGAAAGCCTTAAATGTCAAAGACTTATTCCAAGTTGATCACCAAAATAAGCATGCTGTAAAAAACTTTCACAACAAAAAATCTCGCAATTTCAGACAACCATGAAAGTGAATAGAATACCAACTGACCATGTTTGTGAAAAGAAGTGTGGTTTTTAGAGCAATAGCAATATTAGGAGTAATGTTTAATACCTAGTAATCTGTTCCTGGATGGCCTCAGCATTGGTCTCGGCAAATAGGGAGAGCAGAGTGCAGGAGAAATAGTGGGTGTGGCTGTTTGGGTACCTCAGCTGGTTGGCTATGGCATTCAGGAACAAGTAGCGACCTGGACACATGGCCATGAGCAAATCTTGAGTCAAAAAAGCTCTCTCCATCCAGAGGACTTTCTGTCCTCTGTTCTGAGATTTTTCTTAACTTGGAACAATTATACCCCTTGGAAAGTGGGTCATTGAATTCTCACCATCAAAAGTTGCCACACTTTTATTGCCATAAATTACTTATCCAGTGATAAGGGCACACAGTAACTGTCTTAAATACAGGGGCCACCCATTCCCTCCCTCTCTCTCTCTCTCTCTCTCACCTTCAGTGTCGAGATCCACCACGAGGTGTTGGAAGATGTCCATGTGTGCGGTGTGGGCGATGGTACTGGTGGAAGAGGAGGAGCCCTTGCTGTGGATGTAGGTGATGGCCTGTGTCCCCACGTACAGAACCAGGGAGTTCATCAGAGTGATGTTGTACTGGTTACCAGGCTCTGTTGATACCTGCACACACAACATGTAGGGTAACACAGAGTTGCCTGCCTTCTGGTGGATGAAATACAGTATATGCCCAACCCCGAGGGGAAAAGAACTTTGTTTGGGTTATGCAGGCTCATGATGAGTTAGAAAATGGTCTACTGAGTCTTGTAGCTAAGACAGACCTGGAGATGGCCCCTCAGTTCAGAGAGGAAAGACACTGGAGCTCTTGTTCTGATGTAGTTGTCCAGATCCTAAAAGGAAAAAAGCAAAATCTTGGCGCACTAGAAATGTCGAACCCATACACATCAGCAGTACCGTTCGTTGCTGTGGTTGTCGATTTTCTCGATCCGTTCTCTTGCTAGTCTAGCTAGTACTTACACCATCGCCGCGCATGCTTCTTACACATGCAAAAAACAAAATTGGCCATGCATTAAAATATATATCTGCGTGTTTTCATCTTATGAATTATTATAGGAATTCTAAGGTGAAAAAATCGTAATGGACAATCCTAAAGAGTTACATATGTTGAGACGTTTGTTACACATGCAAAAAAACAATACTGGCCATGCAATATAACCACATATTTGAGTGAATCATGTGAGCTATCTTCTATGGAGAAAGTCATCAGTCAAGATTAGTTGGGTACCTATGTATACCTTCTTGAGGTTGGGAGGGATGTTCTGAGTATAGTTGGGGAGGATTCTGGGGGCATGGGCAATGTCAGGCAACATCTCCACCTGCAACACCACACATACAACATTGAACAGCACACGCTTATCGAAAGGAGGGCTAAAATGGAAATACAACACAGTTTTAGGTATAGTATGCATACACCGCAATGAGAGAACTAGAGAGGTTTGAAAGAGAGACCTTGAGGTTGGGTGTGAAGGGGTCGGGTAGCCGCATGTTGCGCGGGAAGGCACTCAGGATGAGATTCCTCATCTGGATGCAGTTGGGAGGAATGACGTCGCAGAACGAGTAGTGGTAGTCACAGAGAAACTCTGGGAAGTCGTGGAGGAGCACTAGCAACACACGCAGGGTGCCCTGTACACAGTGAGACAGCCATAGAGGCAAGGCAAGAACAGACATAGAACTGAGTGGTGGAGTATGCATACGTACATACCTTGTACAGGAGCTGGGTCGGTTTGGTCAGTTCAGCGTTGCGGAGGAAAGGAGCAAGGAACTTGAACAGGTCAATCAACAACTGATGAAACAGGGGCCACCCCTAAAATAGAGAAAATAGTCTGCCTCGGTATACTCTCAATGTCATCACCAAACAATGGTTCCATGAAGTAATACTCGTATTTCCACAAACGGTAGACGACTTGTAAGAGTGAATACATGATGATAACAGTGGCAACCTTCTGCTGAGGAGTCTGTAGAAGAAGCTTGGCGATAAAGATGCGATGTGAGATGAGCTCCAGCCAGGAGTAGGCAAAGCCCGGGGCACGACTTGGCCTCACAATATGGTAGACATGACTGCAACAACACACACACAACATAGGTAAAATCTGAATATGCTCCTTCATTTCAAATGACTGAGTAATTGCGGGGGAAATGCAGTCTAGGTGAATGCAAGTCAATTTTATGCACGACTACTAAGTACCAGGTTTTGCATTGTAGATGTGGCATTGCTTGAGTGGTGGGTGTGGCTTACCCAAAGGCGTGCAGTATTGCATAACTGATGGCGTCAAAAACAGGGTCAGGTACACTCAGGTCACTCAGTAGCATGATGAAGAACCTACACGTGGACATAATACCAGCAAACCACAGTTGCCATAAATGGACCATCAGTAAACAGGCCATGAGGATCTAGTGACCTGCAAGCAGTGTTACCTGTGGTAGGCCAGTTGGTGGAAGTCAGTTCCTTTATTCTCCTGGTCATGTAGGAGAACATGGGCTACTGTAGCCAACACCTGCACACACAGACACACAGTATTACTGTAGTTGAATTCTTTTGTGAGCTGGAGCAACCCAACTGCTATTGGTTAGCATTTGCACAGAGTATTATGGCTATAAACAAAAAGCGTGTTTTAGAGATGTACAGAATTCTGTATGTAGCATAAATTGTGGGACGAACAGTTCAAAGTGAAACACTATTTTCCCCTGAACTTTTGTTGCTGCGAAATAAGGCTGGCAGGTGGCAAACCTTGTTGAGGAGGTTGATCTTGGTGTTGGTGGTGTTGATGGCGTCCCCAGAATACCGGACCAGCACCACTACCAACTTCATGAAGGCATCCATTGTATGGTAGCACTTTGCCCGTGCCATAGTTGGTGTGATAGCCTAGAGAGAGGGAGGGAGAGAGGAGGTAGTGAGGAATGGAGCAAGAGAGAAGGAAGGGATGAGTGTGAAAGAGGAAGGAAGAGAGGGAGGGAGAGAGGAGAGAAGGGAAAATAATAAGTTAAAGAGAGTGGGAGGGAGGCGAGAAACGAAAGACGTGAGGGGAGAGGGAGAGAGAGAGAAGCAGGTAGAATGGAAAGAGAAAGAGAAAGAGAGTGAGGGCTTCTAGTGTTGAGAGCAGCAGCTCACAGGGTCACTGAGGGTGCGGTAGCAGAGGTCCACACACATCTCTACACTGATTCTGAAGAATCTCGTGATGAGGTCGTCACTCTTCAGAATGCCTTGCTGCTGTAGCTGCAGTGTAATTTACACGGCCAGAGATGAACTGGCAGTAGCATTATACTGTACAGAAACCAAACTGTTTTGAGGATGTGTATAAGCAAAGTAAATACTAGGTATATACCAATGAAAGGCAGTAAGGTACGAAATTGGGCGTGAACTGTTCGTAATTTTAGCAAGAAGGCAAGGAGTAGGACAGGAAAACAAATTATCCTGACTCCTTTGTCGTAGACTTGAGAGTGCAGTCCGAATATCTCTCAGGAAAAAAGTGGCCTAACGTTTAGCAAAATGAGCGGGAAAAGACAGGTCACACACAATCCTGATTTTAGCTACATAGTGCAAAAGGCTTAAATTTCTCGTACTTTTAGCAAGAAGGTGGGGGAAAGGACTGGCCAACCAAGCATCCTGGATACCTAATCATCACCAGAGAGTGCAGTGCTGCTCACAACATAACCACACGGCACTGCTATACAAAGCAAGATTCATTCAAAATGAGCAGGAAAAGACAGGTCACCCACCTTCCTGATTGTAGCTATAAAGCGCAAAAGGCCTAAATTTCTCGTACTTTTAGCAAGAAGGTGGGGGAAAGGACTGGCCAACCAACTATTCAGCAACCTTTGGCTATACCTGAAGAATGCATGATGTGGAAAATACTTTTAGCAAGAAGGTGGGGGAAAGGACAGGCCAACCAACTATTCAGCAACCTTTGGCTATACCTGAAGAATGCAGTGCTGTGGAAAATAGGACCTAAACTTTTCGTACTTTTAGCAAGAAGGTGGGGGAAAGGACAGGCCAACCAACTATTCAGCAACCTTTGGCTATACCTGAAGAATGCATGATGTGGAAAATAGGACCTAAACGTTTCGTACTTTTAGCAAGAAGGTGGGGGAAAGGACTGGCCAACCAACTACTCAGCAACCTTTGGCTATAAATGAAGAATGCAGTGCTGTGGAAAATAGGACCTAAACGTTCGTACTTTTAGCAAGAAGGTGGGGGAAAGAACTGGCCAACCAACCATCCCGAATACCTAAATCATCACCAGAGAGTGCAGTGCAATTCAGAAGATAACCATACGGTAGTGGTATACAAAGCTGTATATGTACCACAAGCCACATGCATGTGTGCATGTCGAGGAGGTATATAGTGGTTACAAATGACCACAGGCTGCAGGAGAGACTTACCCTGGCCACATACACAGCATAGACCTTGTCTCCGTCTTTCAGTAGACCAGGCTGATGGAATTTTCTCACCCACTCTGACAACAAATACTCCACCTACGTATACGTATGTATGTATACACAACACACATACAAAAGGTGAACAATTTACCCCTAAGCAAGAAAATGGGATGATATTGCTCAAACGGATCAAAATCAATGACACTCTTAGGAGCAGGGGTTCTAATCATTTGGACAATGCACGTAATGTGGTTTGTGCATGCATTAAACTGAAAGTGCATGTACATGTAGCAGAAAGAAACATACAGCCATTTGTCTAATTAAACCTGGAGAGAACCCAGTGGTGGCAAACACCTATTGTGGGTTTTGATTTCAACTATGAGACTAATACAGTACGTACCATGGAAAAGTAAACGGAACGGAAGTATTATGCTAAGCATTTTATTTTACAAACAGGCGAAAGGAAAGAAAAGACAAAATGTTTACTTTTCCATGGGGTCTGTCTACCTTCTCATAAAGGCCAGGAGGGTCCTCCAGTTCAGTGGTGGCACCCAACACCCCTTGAGTCATGATTGAGGGGGTAGCCCCTTGGACTCGTTCCAATTCCGGCATGGCTCCGGAGCCTGACATGGCCCGTCCCACCGCTCCAATACCGTGCTCCAGCTTGAATGGCTCCAGTAGCTGTGCAGAACTGGTGGCCAGAGAAACATTACAGTACAGAGAGTTCTTTGAAACTCAATGTTCCCCCACAAAGGTTTAATACGCGGGGGAAGTGGTGCACAGGCATCTCAACCCAGATTTAGTATATAGTATATAGTACGTACAAAAATCACTTACAAAATACGAAAATCTTAGAGAGAACGTGGCAGTATGTATGGTCCAAACATGGAATTGTAGTGATTATCTAAATCCCATATTCTGCAACATTCCCTTTAATGCCCGGGACACCCCATCCGTAAAAGTCCCAACATAATAACGTACAAGTCCCAACACACACACACAAAAATCTCTTTGCAAACATGTGTACGTGAAGTGGTAGCTAGTAGGGAACGGTAAGGGTTACAGATACGTACGTACGAACCTGTCTGGAAGCTGTCTCAAGTTGGTAGAGAGACGGAACAGTGCCTCTTTGGTCTTCAGTAGCTCCTTCTGCTCACCAACACCACCACACACAGCCACACATACAACACAGTAAACCAGAGGTAAACATACTGTTGTAATAGCGAAAAATACTTGTCCCCACTAAAATTTCATTTGTACACCGGCTGACTCTACACTCGTGAAACTCATTTTCGCAAACATTATGAGATTCAAAAGTCGTAAAAGTATTTGGAATACGGTAGCTCGCGTGAGTAACACAACAACGCAGTAACACGCACGAGGACACCAGAGCAAGACAGAGGACCTGCTAGTTGGTGTGAGAGGCTCACGTCAGTAATGGGCGTCTCTCTCTTCTCCGCCGACACTATGGCGTTGACCAGCTTGATGCTGCAGCTGAGGGCCACCAGGTTCCGCCCGTTCTCTATCGACTGTTAGGGAGAGAGCAAGAGATTCGGGACGATTTTGAGGAACAGTAAAATAACAAGGACAACAGGCAGTTTTACAACAGAATGTACAATATCACTGTAACCACCTAAAAAATACATGTATGTTCAACATGTACGTATCTTAACACAAATGTTACAAAAAATAAAAACAAAAATTAAAAACGCGGTATGTATGTAAATGTATGGTGGAACCTTGGCCAGGTACTCGTCGAGCTGTTTGATGTCAATGATCTGGAGGCCGATGAGGAGGATGATGGCTCTGGGGCTGAACTTGATGTCCTCTCGTGTCCCTATGAGGATCCTGGTCACGTGCTGCTGGGCCGCCTCTGCCCCCAGCCCACTCCCTCCCTGACACCATCATCATCACAACCACAGCAGAGAGAGAGAGTGACAACATTACACGCTGAGATTTTGTCGGTGAATTTTGAACAATTTTTGCATGCTTGCAAGTATCTCCTTACTATGCTCCTCCTGCACACTTGTTGCATACACATATGCAGTACCAAGTCAATAGGTACTGGTACTATGCACCCAATTGGGAGAAACTTTTGAGGGAGGAATTTGCAAGTTTCAGAGAGCATTTTCTCTGCAAATATTTTGGGCGGAATACAATTAAAATGGTAGAACAAGCTGTAAATTCCCCCCCCCCCAAATCACTAAGTTTTCTCCCTCAAATGTTCCCACTATTCAGTACATGTGTGTGAGGATGTGTGTAGGTTGCTAGGTATTGTACCTGTATCATCTTGAGTATGAGGAGGTGACAGTCTCTGAAGCTGACAAAGAGCTCGGGGTCACTGGGAGGCGGGTTCATTCCCTCCAACAGACCTTCCAGACTCTGTCGAAACAAGACAAGACTCACTCACTCACTGCCTCTGACCCTCCACACTGACACACGTTAACACTGGTGACTATACTAGAGGGATGCAACGCATTGTTGGCGGGCGAGCGCGAGCAGTTCAATATTTCGCGCGTGTTTTGCGCGCATTTAGAATGACGTACAACATTACGGTATGTGCAGTACCCGCCAGAGCCGTCACATATAATAAATCGTATGTAAAAATTCCCGCATTGAAACGACTAGGTAGGCCTGCTTCCCTCGCCAATTAATCTTCTCTCTTATGCTTACCTTAGCAAGAATATTATTACTAGCTGCTCAACAGACTACTGAACATCCCGGGCATTCTATGTGTTGTAATACAACGAAAGCAATGGTTGTATTGGAGAGCAAATGCGAACGTTTTATGCGAGATAAGTTACGGTATGTGACAGCGTGGCGTGTAGCAAATCGAACCTCTAGGTAGACTTATTCCGCAAGATGATAGATGGCGGCTGAATGTGGATATATCTGCGTGTAATGTACGCATGGCATGCACAAAAATTGAAGTACTCGCTTTGCTTGCAAAAATGCATTCCATCTGTTCTAGTCAAATCTCTATTCAATATTTTTTTATATGCAATAGAAGATGATGAGCATATAGATACCTTCTGCAGGAGCATGACAACGTTGGCGTAGTTGGGAGCGATCCTGAGTTGCATGGTGATCTCCAGCAGGGATCTCATCATGGAGATGTGGGGGTTGTTGGGAGGGGCCAGGGCCACTCTCAGGTGCTGGCTGATCTCCCCGGCACACTTGAGGAGTATCTGGTTGAACTCTTCATTGGGAAGGAACTGTGGGGGGAGGAGGTATAAACCTGCATACAGCTGACTAACTATTATGAGCTGGGTTCAGAATACATTAGGATAGTTACCCAAAAATTGTGTTTCTCGGATTTTACCGCTACATTGCAATTTTAAATGACGTTTAGCCCCAAAGGGGTTAGACGAGGTTAACACAATGGGCGTGCGTGCAGCCGGCCGCGGCATTTGGTGAGATCTGGGGAGTGCGCATGCGCGGCGCACTGCGCGCGCGCGGAAACATTGGCGCACAGTTCGATTCGCCATTTAGGAAGGGGCCCATAGCAACGTCGCCAGTTGCTCCACTTGCTCGCTGTTGCTCGGTTTAAGAGGGTCGCGGGTGGCTTTAATCATTTAGAGTTAGCTACGCAGCGGGCGTGGCGTTGCAGCGGGGGAGCCTTCCTCATGGCGGCTGGTTACTGGCAGCATTAGCAGCAGCGTGGCGTGCTTGGTCGGTAGCGGGGCAGCAGCAACGGCCGTAGCTTAGCCGGCTTCTGCGGCGGCGGGGTAGCAGCAGCAGCAGTGTCCGCAGCGGCGGGTCAGCAGCACCAGCAGCAGCAGCGGGTGCAGCAGCATCACCAGCAGCAGCGGGTGCAGCAGCACCACCAGCAGCAGCAGTAGCGACTGCAAAGGCGGCAGCGGCAGCAGTAGCAGCGATATGCGTATTTAAATATTATACGAGCCACCATTGCGCCCTCCCTTGATATCGAGGGTGTGTGTTTCTCTCTTTCGGCGTATCGCCTAACCAGCGTTGTTTGCTGTCATTCTGTGCAGCTACAGCTACGGGCCTGTCGTCAGGGGCGCTGGGGGCGATGCCGTCGACTATTCCGGCCCTGCCCGTAGTTGCGGCGTCTCTGCCATCTGTAACCTCGGTGCCGCCTACACCAGTCTCTTCAGCGACTGTGGTGGCGCCTCTGACGCCAGGAGGTTCGGATGTAGCGCTAGCGTGGGCCTCTTTGGTCAGCGCCATGTCTGGCAACCCGACCACGCCGCTGAAGTCGGGTAGCGAGCGCGTTGCAATTGGGAACGGGCTTCCTACCATTCCAAAGAGCCTCGTTGAGAAGATCCAGAAATGGGAGTACGTGGATCTGGCTGATCTACTCCCGGCCCAGTCTCTCCACGACCAGATGACTAACTCAAGGGTGAGATTCGCGCTATTCCCCGGCTGCGAACTGGTTCGGTCCAAGCGACGACAAATCGAATCTATCACGGAGTGGGTGAAGGCGTTCACCGTGTTTACGGCAGTCGTCGCCATGAAGGAACCGGCGCTAGTCTCCGAGCTGTTGGCGTATCAACTAACGATAATCAAGGCGGCTCAGTCCTACGACGGCCTGCAGTGGCGGGCCTACGACACTCACTTTCGGGTGGCGGCGGCGGCGACCGGCAATAGGTCCTGGTCTAAACTCGACGTGGACCTTTACACCCGGTTTTTCACCGGGAGAGCGAAGATGGTAGTGTGCTGCTCTCTGTGCGACAGCTCTCAGCACACGGCAGCGAACTGTCCAGTAGCGGCCCGACGGAAGGAGGGCGTGACGCCTGCTTCAGCTCTTCCCGCCAAACGGCGTCGTTCGTGGAGCCCTGACGTGTGCCAGCTTTTCAATACTTCGTCGTGCTCGTTCGGGCTGCGATGCAAATTCAAACACACTTGCGGGGAGTGCGGCGGTTCTCACTCGGCCAAGGCGTGCTCCTTTACCCCCAAGTCAGCAGGGGGGCAGTGATCTCTACATCGCGGCTCCAAGATCGGACGAACTCTAGCCTGTGCTAGATAAGAATTATACTCTGCAGTGCTCGTATTCACTTGTGTCACTCGTGTATAAGTGCATGTATTTATCCAAGTATGTATATACCGCAGTCCTGCTTCTTACGTTTACCCTCTCTCACCCATTATTATGTCCTTACGGTCATGGTCACGGTATATCGGTGGCGCGTGCGTTCCAACGTCTTCCACCTCCGGGTGTGACAGTCGTTATGGCGCTGGCCTATAATCCCCCCTTTTCCGTTCCTTTCTAGGTTCCCTTTGCCCCCAGCTGAGAGCACTGGCGGCTCGCAAGTCTAACCTCCCTCAGGGTGCCTCACTCACTATCGCGTATTGTGACTCCACTGGACTGGCGGGCGTGGCAGCAAGCGTTGCTCCTCCATCCAGATCGGGAATTTGCTGAGCTAATAGTGGCGGGTGTGAGGGACGGCGTTCGTATCGGGTACAACTACGACCGTCTTCCTCTGGCACGTTCAGCGGCTCGGAACATGGCATCGGCTGGCGAGCACGCCGAGGTAGTCTCGCAATATTTGGCGGAGGAATGCCGCAAAGGACGCGTGCTGGGGCCTTTCCTGCATCCCCCAGTGCCGTCTCTGGTTGTTAGCCGCTTCGGGGTCATTCCTAAGCGGGGTCAGGCGAATAAGTGGCGTCTTATCGTCGACTTATCTTCCCCCGAGGGCGGCAGCGTCAACGATGGGATTAGCCCCGAAGAGTGCTCGCTGACGTACATTTCGGTCGACAACATTGCGGAGTGTGTCGGGGCACTCGGCCGCGGCGCACTACTAGCCAAGAGCGATGTGAAGCAGGCCTACAGACAGGTCCCGGTGCACCCCGAAGACCGCGCGCTGCTCGGAATGCTCTGGCGAGGGCGGTATTTTGTGGACGCGACTCTCCCGTTCGGCTTACGATCGGCCCCTCTAATCTTCTCCGCCCTGGCCGACGCGTTGGAATGGGTGGTTCGGCAGGCTGGGGTGCGCCACATTTTTCACTACGTTGACGACTTTGTTATCGTCGGCCCTCCAGCTTCCCCCCAGTGCGAGTTCGGTCTGCTAACGCTGAGACAGGCGTCCCAGAACCTCGGCTTGAGGCTGGCCGAGGATAAAACAGAAGGCCCGTCGACACGTCTCACCGTCCTCGGTATCGAGGTGGACTCAATGGCCATGACTTTGCGCCTCCCCGAGGAAAAATTGGTAAAACTCCGCGCTCTTCTCGCTGAGTGGCAGGGGCGAAAATCCGGCATGAGGAGGGACCTGGAATCGCTAGTCGGCCAACTACAGCACGCGTGCAAGGTGGTGCGCCCTGGAAGATGCTTCCTACGCCGCATCTATGACCTGCTAATGCAAACGAGCCACTTCCAAAAGCATTTCCATGTGCGGCTAAACGCTCAGTGTCAAGCGGACATTGAGTGGTGGTCGGTGTTCTGTCATTGTTGGAACGGCGTATCCATTTTGCGCCAGTGCCGGACTCTGCAAGCGGACGTTCACCTTCACTCCGACGCGTCGGGGTCATGGGGGTGCGGAGCCTTTTGGAATAGCATGTGGTTTCAAGTGGCGTGGCAAGGTCTTCCCATAGCGTCTGCGACCATCGCTCCAAAGGAGTTGTTTCCCATTTTGGTGGCGTGCGCGGTGTGGGGCCCCCTCTGGAGAGGGCGCACCGTTTGTGCTCACTGCGACAACGGGGCGGTGGTGGAGGTAATCAACAGAGGGAGGGCGAAGGAGCCGTTAATGTGCCACCAGCTTCGCGCTCTCTTCTTCATCAGTGCGTTCTACGACTTCGAAGTCATCGCGCGGCACACACCGGGTCGGGCTAATGGTCCGGCGGACGCACTGTCCCGCGATGACCTTGGCTCCTTCCGTATACAGGTTCCGGCGGCGCTCCCCTACGCAACGGCAGTCCCGGTGTCTCTCAAGTTGGGCCTCAGCAGAGCGCAACCGTTCTGGAGAACGCAAGATTGGACAGATTGGTTTTACAATTCCTCGAGTCGGCCCTATCCCCAGCAACACTGAGAACCTACCGCTCGGCTCAATCTCGGTACTTACACTTCTGCTCAACTATGAACATTAACCCATTACCCATTGATCAATATCGTGTGTGCCAGTTTGTAGCTATGTTGGCGGCGGAACAAGTGTCACACTCCTCAATTAAGGGCTACCTTTCGGCCCTCCGTCATTTGCAGATCTATCGCTTGGGCTATGACCCTAATATCGGCGATATGGCTGGATTGCATTCCGTGTTGCAAGGCATAAAGAGGTCGCAAGCAATCTCGGGTCGGGGCAGCTCGACACGGACCCGCTTGCCCGTAACCGCGAGCATAATGAGATCGCTAAAGCATTGCTGGGAAGCGGGCGGCGCGTCGTTCGACAAGGCGATGCTGTGGGCAACAGCGTGTGCCTGCTTCTTCGGCTTCCTGCGGTCTGGGGAAGCAACCGTCCCATCCTCTTCAGCGTACGATCCGGCGGTGCATCTCTCGATCACAGACGTATCCATCGACTCCGGCACCGCACCAACGAAGGTGCTGCTGAACATTAAGGCCTCGAAGACTGATCCCTTTCGCAAAGGGGTTACGGTGTGCCTCGGGAGAACCAACCGGGATATATGTCCGGTAGCGGCCATCATCAGCTACATCGCGACACGCGGCCTATCTCCCGGCCCGCTGTTTCGTTTCGAAGACGGGACGCCACTGACACGTCCCAGGCTGGTGCGGGAGCTCCGGGCGGCGCTGAGCTCGGAGGGCATCGACGCGTCCAAGTACGCAGGCCACAGTTTCAGAATTGGGGCAGCAACGACGGCGGCGGCCGTCGGCGTAGAAGACTCGCTAATAAAGATTCTGGGACGGTGGCAGAGCGCAGCGTACTCCCAGTACGTTCGGATCCCACCCGACGACCTTGCTGACATCTCTGCCAGACTGGTTTCCCGCTAGGCCCGCTGCCACCTGACGCCGTATAGTATCAGGATATACATACCAGCAATAGCAGATATACCGGCTAAGTTACTCATGTCGTCGGTGCGTCAAGTTTGTTCTACATAACTTACTATGTACTATTCGTGCTTGGAGGGAGGTGCGGAGTCCGCACCTCCTATGGAAGATGTATTTCGTGGCACAAAAATTACTATCCTCCAAGCACGTACTGGAATAGCAGTCGATTCCGCCGATTCGAGGAAACTACGCGGATTTAGAAAGCCGCGGGCCCGCGGGCTGTAGCTGTCCGAGCGCTAGCGAGGACGCTACTAGAGGGCCCGTTAGCCAAGCCCCACCCACCTATCCCTCGTAGGGATAGTATCGGTTCTCCACCAGCTTGGGTGGTGTGAAAGAGCTCAGGGTCAAGTGCTGGAAGATGTATTTCGTGGCACAAAAATTACTATCCTCCAAGCACATACCGGAATAGCAGTCGATTCCGTTAAGGGACGTATGCGCACTGCAAGCGGTTGCGTGTGGACGTGATGCGCATGCGTATATTGCAGCAGTGCCCGTCGCGAGAATGCGCATGCGCATAGCGCGGCCAAGCCCCACGCGATTGTGCGCATGCGCGGAACTGCTGTCGCCGCCCCTAGCCGCGCCCCTCGTCGGAGTTCTACCGACAGGGGGGCGCGGCCTCGCACGCCCTGAGACTCACCTTCCAAGAACGCAACGCAAGCTTCTAGAGACAGCGCCCAGATGTGTTAAATTGCGGATGCACAGATTGTGCATGTAGAGTGGGCTATAAATAGAATTTTTTGGGCGAGTGAGAGCTGCATGGAAAAAAATTTGCAATTTGGAATTATGCCCTTTGCAGCTGTAAATGCCCACTGGAGGGTAAAATGTAATCACAGTATAAATTTTAACGGTTCGAGAAATTAAGTGAACTGAATAAAATGCGCCCATGTCTCTCAAACAGCAAGTGTGTTATATACTACGATATCTGCTCACCTTGCCGGCAGACAGGGCAGAGGTGGAGGAGGAGGAGGAGGAAGAGGGAGAGGTGGAGGGAAGGAAGCCTGGCAGGCAACGAGCAAACTCCTCGTAGACTGCAGCTTGCTGCTGGGATGGACCGCCAACCTACACACATTACAACAACACATGAAATGGACTATCATAGGATTTAGTTCTTGAAACACATTACACAACTGACAGCAAAATCATTACCATTCTACACTTGTGGGAATGGTATGGTAGAACGTTTAGGCTGGCAGAAATCAAAAGCAGGAAGATCAGTACATGGAACTCTTTAAAAGCAGAAATTGGCTATACGACAGCATTAGGCTTTACTAAAGCCCATATCACACGTTAGTGGAGGAGGAGCTGCTGTGGCTTCCATAGAGGAGAGACAGAGATGGGCCTGTACAGGGAGCTCTGCCAAAGAGGAGAGACCGATGTGAGACTCACGTTGACTCGTATCTGTTCAGGCATCCTCTCTGCCTGGTAGGTGAGAGCTGTGGCATTACAGTAGCGACGACCTTCGGCACGAGCCAACTTCCGCACCTCGAACTCCTGCACAGACAGGCAGACACAGACAGACAAACAGGCAGACAGACAGAGACAGACAGACAGACAGAGGCACAGCAGCGGAAAGAGATAAAAAAGGGAGAGGATCCACGACAAACTAGTACATTGTCTCTGATAATGCTTGTGTACATAATAATTATGATGAACCATAATAATGTATGTTGAGCTAGTATTACACACCTCTGCCAGTCTCTTGTCCATCTCAGGCACTGCTTTCTCCACGGCTGTCTTCTGGATGAAGGCACAGGCCAGCTCTGTGTTGTCTGCACTCAACTACGCACAAAACACAACACAACATAACATTATCACACTGTACTACTATGTATGAAGAGATGTCCCATGCACGAGACCTGGTGAGCAGCTTGGTCGATGAGGGCCTTCAGCTCTTCTGCAGGAGTCTGGAAATGAAAGAAGAGGAAGATGGACAGCGAAATAGAGAAGGAGAGAACAAGATTGAGCACAAGAGTGAATGAAATGTACAGCAGAAAAATTCTTTTGCAGATTTTGCCGCTTGAGAGGCATGTACAGTTTTCCTGTTTCTGTGTGAAATGAATCATGTAGGTGGTCATATTTTGTACAGTGAGATACATTATCCAGGGGAAACAAACTTTCAAAATCTCGTTCAAGGTTTCTCTAAAGCTTGCTTGAGAGGCATGTACAGTTTTCCTGTTTCTGTGTGAAATGAATCATGTAGGTGGTCATATTTTGTACAGTGAGATACATTATCCAGGGGAAACAAACTTTCAAAATCTCGTTCAAGGTTTCTCTAAAGCTTGCCTCTAGACAGTGATAGGTACATCTACATACATGTATGTGTATACCCACCCTAACGGAGGCGATGAAGGCAGTCTTGAGGTTGTTGGAGATGCTGACTAGGAGAGCCTCTCTACAGGTGATCATTGCCATGCCGGCCGTGAGGTGGCGGACCATGTGGTGGGCAGCCAGGTGCATCCGGTGGATGTCTGGGTCCATAGAGAAATCCTGCAGGGAGAGAGGGGTTGAAAAATGAGAGGACAAAGAAGTAGCCATCTTGGTTTGGTTGGTTGCAGTACAGAAAGGACTACAGAAGGCTTTTAACACGGAAAAGAGGCTGTCGTATGTATAAGGTTGAGAAATTTGAAACTTACATGGCGCAAGGGGTATCTACATAGGTAAAATTGTTTTTCTTCTGTTACTTTTCACGATGACATATCTGACAAAACCTTATCACATAGAGTGGACAGTTGCATCCGCTACCTTTTTGATGATGTGTTCGGTTGTGGTGAGAGCAATCTTGATGGAGCGGTCGACGACTGGCATGAGCAGCTCCTGCACTGCCTTCTCCACTGCCGGCCTCACACACCCCCTCAACTGGGGGAACTGCTGGAACAGCACTATCTGTACAGACATACATACATACGTAAACACAGCATCACTTCCACACTCAAACCCATAGTTATCCATACGCCATTTTTGTACATACTGCACTATTGAACTAAAATAGCGGCGGCAAAATGTGCAAAGTACCTACATTAGAAGGTTCCTTGCACTGCAGCATTTGAAGTGTAGCAAGGAATAATGCCACTGTATATACCAATGCACAACTACAGACATGAGCCAAGGTGTGGCTGCAGTTCTTATTATCTGCATGGGTTACAGTGCGTGGTGGAACAGGCACTTAGTAAACAGAATGAAAGTTGCAACGAGAGATGGTACAAATGTGGAACAGGCACTTAGAAAACAGTTGTAGAGAGATGGTAAATGTGTGTATGTACTAATCAATGTGTATGTATGGTGGTCCACAGAGGGTTGGATGCAGCAGGCCACATTATAGAGGATAATGTACATGGGTAAGGTCCGCGTTTGATTGTCACAATCATTCTCCGTGAGCATGCACAGTACACATGAGGTAATGCCTGATAATGAGGGCGTGGCATGGCAGTGTACGAGTCAATGTGTATACGATCACACCGTATGATCCAATGTATGGGTACATCCTGTGCCATCCCTATACACTAAGTACTACCTTACTTACAGTGATAGGTTCACTACAATACTACTGGTGTATGTATGGTGTACGATATGGAGACACCTGAGGGCTGATCTGCAGGTGAGGAGTCATCCCAGCCAGAGAGGACACCTGTATCATCTCGTAGTGGTAGGCCGGGAGGGGAGCGGACGGTTGGGTGGTGACTGGAGACGGCTCTACAATCACAGAGAGAAGAACGAGACGAGAGGAGGAGGAAAGATACTGACCCACAGTTCATAGGACAAGGATACCGGCTTTAAAATATGTGCTACTGCACTGAAATATTTTTTTAGCAAGCTGAGCCGAAATGTTTTGAGACACATACTAAATTTCACAGATCGGCAGCATTTTTGCCAAGCCCAGCAAACATCCCACACACCCAGGAAAATGGTCTACGTGCCCTAAAATGAACAAACAGAACAGACACATTGTATGCCGGAGGGTTGAAAACAAGTTCAGAAGGTTTAGACAAACACTCGCCCCTCGTCCTACTCCTTCTCCTACCCCAGTTCGCTCCAATCCCCCCCACCACACACACACACACACACACACACACTCGTAGCACACGGACCTTTTGGAGAGGACAGCTGGTTGAGGAGCTTGGCTCTCTCGGCGGTGTCCAGCAGTCTGCTGGGTTTGATGTCTGAGATCTCCACGGCAATGTGCTTACACAGCACCTCAATCTCAAACTTCAGGTTCAACTGAAGACCAAGACAAGAGATATAAATTATGTCATATGGAGCATAAAAATTCCATAGGATGCAGATTTCACATAAAAGAAGACTTTGAGGACAAAATATTACGCAATTCCAGATTGAAGACAACACCCCAACCTATTTTACCAGCACATTCTGCAGCAACAATACTTGCTAATAGAACCAGGTGAAGTTTTGATAATGAGCTAAAACGAATGTGGCATATATACTGCAGCAAACCTTCAGATCTTGCATGGAATGCAACTGACTGAGAACACTCATGATGGCCATGGTCCAGGGATTGGGCGGTCGAAACACCTATATACACATGTTCACACAACATCAGTAGAGCTCACTAGCGGTATCCCACAACGCTAACTTAAAGGGAACGTGACAGTATGTACAAATAGGGAGGAATAGTTCAGTAAATATGGAACTAATAATAGGGCCCAGTGAAAGAATTTCCATCCGTGGTTTCTAAATTTAGCCCTTACACATTATTTCCTTGTATAATGTTGTAAACACTCACCTTGCTCTCAGCACAGCTCTCCAGAACTTTTGCCACAAAAGGCACGACATAAAGGAGTTCCTACAGACCGTCATCAGTGGTTACCACATACATATACATATACATACAACAAAGGTTGTAACATACCTGCTGGCCCTTGTGGTATGCCTCCAGAATGAGATCTTTCACCGCCAGATCCTGCAGACACACAAAAACCCTCCCGCTCACACCACACATAATATTTAGAAACACTTCCAAAGGGGATACTAGCATTTACAGACAAATGTTTTGCGAGTACAAAATTTAAGCAGTTTTACACTACGTATTACAATTTAATCTTACATAGTGACATCAATCATGCAATTCAGACGATGAATATAGACATACCCTACCACCTCACTAATCCATACATGTATTACACATACGTACATCTTGAAGGATGGGTTTGTTCCTGGCGAGAGTCTGGAGACCCAGCCAGTGTCCCAGGTTCTTCAAGATTGCTCTGTCAGAGAAATTGTTGCTCGTCTTGTCTGCCTTCAAGATCACCTGCAGGGGCAGAAAACAAAGTCCTTCATCGGCAAATTTTACGTCTCCTCAACAAAATGTTGGATCTTGGGTACTTTTCTATGGTTGAGCAGTGAAAAAGTGGTGTTTTGCTATTTCAGCAAAACACCAAATAATGTAATGACTCCCGCTATCTTGTCAAAAGTTGATCACTAAAGCAAAGACTCATAGAGGGAAAAATTTGTGAAGTTCGACCTTTAAAAATCAACCGCGAATTTTTCTCTGCGGATTTGTGTAAGCAGTAAAGCGGAACAAACAATCTGCAAATTTCTAACCCTTTCCACCAAATCTCAAAATTTTTCTCTCTTGAAAATGTTCCGCTACAAGGCGGCATAGTGAGGGCCTGACCTTGATGTTCCTGAAGGTTTCTGAGAGAACAGACCTCCTGAGGACCCCCGAGTTGAGGGAATGGAGGAAACTCATGTAGAGGTTGTGGAAGTTGGGTTCAATGGAGGCTCTCTTCATGACAAGGTACTGGGCCACCCAGTCGTAGAACTGCTCCTCTACCAGGCTTCTGAACTCGTCCATCTTGGGTGTGTGTGGGTGGGAGAGGAGAGAGAGAAGGGAGAGGAGAGAGAGAGAGAGAGAGAGAAGGGAGAGGAGAGAGGGGGTATATATTTTACTCTCATACATACAGCTGGCTGCTGAAAGTGTGCTACATGTGCCAGTGTCAAGCTGCATTGCAGGATGGCGTGCTAAACTGACAACGATTAGAACTTTGCAGTGCAATAGTTAGTTAGCTACATTCAGGCCGAGAGAAACTGCAGGCAGACACTCAGCAGTTCACATCATACTACATGTGTGTATTGTACATATACATACATTGTACACCAAACACCATTCAGTGGTTGTACATAAACGCCAAGCTTTGAAAAGCGAGCGGAAGCAAGCTAACCTATTGGACTAAACAGCACGATTTTTTTCCAGAACTGTATGTACCCCCCATCCAACTGCTCGTGCATTAGGATCACACGCTCATTTTCGTGCTGATCCTTGCAGAATAATAGGCCTGCTCGCCTGCTAGTATAGTACTGGTGTCATCTGTTTTGAACCCTGCAGTGAAGTTCTAACCTTCTCGGGGAGGTTTGAGGAGGAGAGGTTGTTGAAGAGGAAGTGTATCTTGTCTTGCAGTTCATCGGGTGGCTCAGCTCTCTCCACAGACTGCTCTGCTGCCACCAGGAGAGTGTCTATGTTGGTGGTGTTGATGGAGGGAGGCTGGGGAGAGGAGGGGAGGAGAGTGTTCAGCGCTGGCACGTGAGCATTATATGTGCTCACATCTCTCTTGACAGCGAGAGGACTCCCTGGACCTGCAGCTGCTCTCGCACCATTGCCTCCTCCACCTACTGATACGACAAACACACACACAATATGTAGCTATAGCCATGTATGTACATTCAGTGGTGTGTATGGGAAGTGAATGACCGCTCATCCGATCCGTTGGTTTCCTAGTCAATAGCCGGCCAATCTTGGCAGGCTTGGCAGCGCAGAGACGCTCTTTGAAATACCGCGTCATGCAATAATCGTGCGCGTTTCTCCCATAATTATATAAGCGCTGTGAAAAGGGGGAGGATCCACAGCGTATCTTGACAATGCTGTTCTTTTTCTTTCGTCGAGTCCCAACAACTGTGCAGCGCGCAGTGGCTGCAGCAGTTTCAGTGGCGGTCAGCTCCCGCCTGGCGAGCACAGCGGCCGCCAACACGATAATCGACGCAGCGAAAGCCCGGCAGCTACTGGAGAGCAAGGAGGCGAAGTTTATTGACGTGCGAGCGCCGGAGGGTACTCCGACGGCCACATCCCGACGGCAGCGAACGTCCACACCTTCTTCACCTACCTGGCCACCAGCGACGACCGCGGCGTGCGACACCTGACCGACACCTTCACGGAGGAGCTCCGCAACGCGGGAATCTACGGCAATGAGCACGTCGTAACGTACGAGAACTCTCTGAACACGCTCTACGGAGCAAGCTGCAGGGCTCTCTACATCCTGAGGCTGCTGGGCCACCCCAGAGTCTCCGTTCTAGGTGGGGGCTACGAAGGTTGGGTGCAGGACGGCCACCATACCAGTTCTGAAATCCAACAGACCGTGCGAGGAAGCTTCCAACCAAAATGGACTCCTTCAATGTGGAAGGGGAAAACGGACGTTGCAGAAGCTATGGGAGATCCGAACACAGTCCTCTTGGATGTAAGAGACCTTGACGAGTGGAAAGGAGAGTCCTCATCGCCTTACGGAGTAGATTTTGCCCCCAGGAAAGGCCGGCTGCCTGGAGCTACTCACATTCTCTGGAAAGACTTCATGGAGACAGGCAAGTCGGGCCAGATGAGGTTCAAGCGTCCAGAGGAGATACAATCCATGTGTGAGGCCAAGGGAGTCACACCGACAAGGAGGTCATTGTCTACTGTTTCAAGGGAGCACGAGCCTCAAACACTTACCTCGCTCTGAAAGACGCGGGTTTCGAGAATGTCAGTAACTATTTCGCATCCTGGAACGAATGGTCGAGAGACGACAAGCTTGAGATTGACTCTAAACTACTCTAGGAGCAGTCAAAGACATCAAGCCTACACTAATGTATTTATTTTTCATAATTTCACTTGCGTTGGCACAAACACCTCAGATTTTATAATTCACAGGATGCAAATTTGAGCCGAAAGTTGCATCCTCGAAACATAATGAACAGGAGTTGCAACATGCGAATGATTTCGCAAACGCAACTATTCGGAAACTCTTTTTGGCAAACAATTTTACCCTTAACAGTACTAGTAACCGCTGGTGCTCACTGGGCGGCATGACAGTAGATGGAGACATAGGTGTGTCTTGGGTGAAGCTGGGAGAGCCGAGGTGACGAGGGGAGGAATGTCCAGGGGGGAGGGGAGGGGAGGAGGTGGAGGTGGTGATGGAGGAGAGGGGAGGGAGGGAGGGGTGGACACTCAGGGAGCTCAGTCCCGGCAGAGCAGACCCCACACTGCCCACAGCAGGATCCTTAGCACAGAAGAAACACGTCACACACTATTAATGGCATCAGGAAACTCTTGATGGGGCAAATTTCATTGTTACAGGGAGATGGTTAGAGGGCCAAAGCGTAATAATTATATCCATGGTATTGTAGACAAGGGCATGTAATAAAAGGAGTCTTCTTTTCTGCCTTTCTACCATTGTGAAAGTGCTGTTTCTAGAAACTTTTGATCTACGAAACTGAGAATGTTTGTTTCTCCCTGAAAGATTATTGGTAGATTGACATTAGGCAGACCTGCTGAGATTGTGCCATGAGGAGAGCCACGGTGCTGGCTGGTGGCTCCATTGACTGCTGTCCATACTGAACATACTGCAGAAACACACACACACACACACACGTCATACCAATGAGTGTACAGGCAAGTGTTGTAAATCCGTAAACCTTGCTCTCCATGAAAAACAGTAAATAAAGTGACAGGTTCTAAAAGTGTTTCTCAAAATATTGCAGTCTGCGAAAAAATAATATATTATGCACGTTTTGCAGTGCTACAATCGGAGACTATCTTTCATGCGCGTTGTTGACAACTTGCAGTTGAAAATTGATACCAACTTGTCTGAGTACGGCGGGGAACTCGCTGTGGTTGAAGTGAGGAATGGAGGCGATGCTGGCACAGTACTGGGGGAATTCCCTCAGTCGACCTTTGAACTTGTCGAGAGCCGCCAGACCAAACAGGTACATCTTCTTGCTGGGAGGTTTCTTTAGCGACTCCAGCACGTAGCGCAGTGCGAGACTCAGGGACACATAACTGTGGAAGAGAGGAGGAGCGAGGGGTGGAGAGAGAGGAGGAGGGAGGGGAGGAGGGAGGGGAGGAGAGAGACAAATAAGAAGGATCATAATAAAACAAGTGAAGATGGCAGAAGGAGGAATGTGAAGACGATAGAAGGAGGAAGGGAAGAGAAGAGAGAGGTAAATGGTATATATAGATTGAGGGTCATTTTGATATTTCATTTGCATGACTAAACAAAAAAATTATCAGGCTTTACCCTGTAGGGTTCGGCACTGTACACAGAGTTTTGAGAAAGATTTTGGGGATGCTACAAAAGGTGGGCCAATATATGACAGCATGATTAAACATAGTTACAGAACACGGGATGTTTTGCTGAAAAGGTGTCCTCATTTGAGAGGGGTTCTGAATGGCAGCAGCTACACCTACAAAGGAGCTGTGACTGAGTGTTGGGAGGAGCAGCTACACAGCCTCACGTACGTGACGAGGCCGTGTTCGATGATTCCTCCGAAGAGTTTCCCCGTGATCTGGAGTTCTCTCTCTGGGAACCTCGGGAAGAACTGGTACTCTTCAAACATGTTCTTCAACATACACACAAACAGGTCCTGGTTAGAGGAGAGAGAGAGTGTGTGTTTGTGTTCAATGAGGAGCGATCAGTGTTTGTATAGGCATATAGCCCAACCGCTTGCATAGACCTAAGCTGGTTTCGAGGTGTTGCCAGCATAGGTCTTGACTGGGGAGGGCCCAAAATAAGGAAAAACAGTGCATGGGTCTTTGCTAGCATATAGGTATGTACATATGTATGGTAATAGTTGGAGAAGAAGGAAGGAGGTTAGTAGTAGTTGGAGAAGAAGGAAGGAGGTGCACCGGTACCCTCTCTCTCTTGTTGGTGGAGTCTTTGAACTGCTTCAGTAGCTCCAGCAGTCTATCAACACTCATTGCATTGCTTCCTCTGTTATAGATGGCCTGCAAGGTATACATACAATATATACCATTCACCACAGGTGGATGTATGAACCATCTAGGGAGGTTTGAAGTAGTACAGTTGAGGAAGTAAGGTCACTACCGTACTCTGTAATAGTGGTTTGAAAGGTGTTGTGGGGTGCCACACCTGGAAGTAGGCGTTGGCCTTGTCGTCTACTTCTTTGGAGAAATTTGTGTCTGAGCCCAAGTCATTCACCAATACTGTCAGGAGAGAACAGAAATAACCAATGATAGGGTTACAACTGAGAGTATATACACAAATGAGAACAACCTAATATGGAGGGTGCTGAAGGAGAAAGACTAAGGTTGGCAATGAAATACTTTCCAGGCCCAATTAAGTTCATCTAAGGACACCTAACTAATACAGACAGTTCCTCTGTTCCCCTGGTGTCCAGAGATATCACTGTACGCATGCGCGCACACGCACACACGCACACACACACGCACAGCACACACACACACGCACAGCACGCACACACAGATAGAGAGACGTACCTTTAGAGGGGTCCCTGAGGGAGGGCTGGGCCTGGAGCATGTGTTTGTGGGCTGCAGAGACTGTCATTCCTGCAGCTGCTCCTCCAAGGCCCCCCAGCAGACTCTCCACTCCTCCTCCACCTCCATTTCCAAACAAACTACCCTACATACATAGACAGTTAGTAATGTAAGAAATGCACAGACGTCAGACATAGGTTTGATAAGGTGTTTTCTTAGAGGGTTCTGTTGTAATGGTAAGCAAAACCAGACATGCATGGCTATAAAATGAAGTTCAGTATATTATATTGTGAGACGTTAATTTGCGTCTTCCAGGACTAAGAGACCAAAAAAGGCCCAATTACATAAGTCTATATATGCCAAAGCAAACTTAGTACCCTCAAAGAAGGCAAAACTGCCCGCACGCATGCACTCTCGCACGCATACACAGGCAGACGAGCCACCCTATTATCACTGAAGGTGATCCTCACATGTTGCTGTATCTGTGAGAGCCCCACCAGACCGGTAGCAGAGCCGGGCAGACCGGTCTTACCACCGACCGGGGAGGCTGGCGCAGGGGGTCCTCCGAGGGACACTCCACCGGGGAATGACGGAGTCATCAGACCTCCAGCCATTCCTCCTGGACCTGTAAGACCTAGACCTGTCATATCCAACTGACGGGAAGGGAGGAGAGGAAGGAGGGTAGGGGGTTAAAGAGCGAAATATAAGCAAGATGGGGATTGCTCAGGAACATAGTGTTGCAATTGCAATTTCACCCGCCAACTATAGGGATGGTTGGTTTGTCATTTTGTTCGCTCGCGCTCTTGCAAACAAATGCAAAATCATTGAACCCTTATTTTGAGGGGGGGGAGGTGGGGGGAAAGAGTGAAGGGACAGCAAAAATAAGGATAGGCCAAACGAGATAGTACTGTTATTCCACCCTCCAACTATACTTATAGTAGTACTGATGGTTGGTTTGTCATTTCGTTCCGTCGCACGCATGTAAAAAATTGCAAAATCGTGGAAACCTTTACTCAGGGTGGGAGGGAGAAAGTAATAGGTATATACGGTGTACACAGCGAGAAAGTGTTGTTATTTCACCATCCAACTATAGTTAGAGTAGTACAGATGGGTTGGTCAGATGATGAGACCCTTTAGTACACTTTTAAGCATAACATGCACACGGGTTAAGATGAAGCAAACAGAGATCACAGAAAAACCAAAGGACACCACACACAACAGACGAAGCAAGGAAAGTCACGCACACACACGGTGCGACCACAGTAAACATGACTCACAGGATGCACATGTCCAGACATGGTCGACATGGGGGTAGGCAGGGGTTTCGGAGGCAGCGGTCCGTGGAGAGAGATGAGTCCTCTCAGTTTTTCTGCCAGCTCCGGTTTCACATTACTACAGGAGTAGAGAGATGTGAGGGAAGAGATGTTATACAACCCCTACTTTTTAATGACCAAACACACCAACTGCTAATTACAGAATGTCCAAAATTAAATAATAGAGGAATCTATAATTATACATAAAACTGATGTAGGGTAGAAGTGTGTGTTTGGACTCAAGCTTTGTTAGCAAGTCTTCAGCTCACCTCATGAAGATATTAAGGCAGGCGAGGATCGTGAGGACAATCTCGTGGGTGAGTCCGGTGCGCTCTGACCCCGAGCTGACGGCCGGGGAGAACGGTTTCGGGGCACGGGTTGTGAGGAATTGAACACATTCAGAGATGAACATCTCCTGGGGAGAGAGGTGGCAGGGGTTAGCAGTAGAGAAAAGGAATGGTAATAAAATACTGACGCATAGGAGAAATTGAGCGTGTGGTACATTTTTGTAGAGAAATGGGAAGGAAATCAGAGAGAGGTGAAAGCAAAAGTATGGTTGAGATTGCATGTTTTTTAAACTACTTCAGTCTCTCCGTTTTATTTTATTTTTGGTCAATGGGTTCTTGTGGTGAGAGAGGTATTCTTTATAAGTCTAGTGCAGAAACAAAAAGTGAGAGGGAGTATGGTTATTGTGGATCGGCTCTGATGAACTATCAGTTTACCAAGTTTCAATTGTAGAGGATCCCACCATAGTACGGAGTAAAGGATGAGAATACTGTGCTCACGTGGTGCTCCTTGACTTTGTCGGTGACCCACTTGTCCAGTTTCAGATACTCCCTCTTGGTTGCCCAGCAGGCCACCTCGATCACGAAGGGAAAGTTGCTGACGTTCAGAACCACCGACATTGACTGCCATGGACACGAAGGGGAAATGGATCCTGCTTGCATGCATGCATCCTAACACATCATTAACTACTACCGTATGCCTGAAATCCAAAAACGAAAGGAGCATATTTTGTCCTGACAAACAAACTGCTAAAGTGGAACCTCTCTAATCCAGACACCAATGGGACAAGAGTCCATATCAGTGAAACCAGATTTTTGTCCCAACAAATTGCTGACAGGAGGTTATGTTTTATTTAAGATGCTGTTCTTGGTGGAAAGAATAGGTGTCTGTATTTCAGGAGTGTCTTTAGAGGGGGTTCCACTGTAGAGTGTAGTACCTTAGTGTCCTGCGTGACGTCTAGAATACGGGACATCTTGGAGGGGTCAGGGAGGTCCCCCTGCATGTACCACTCCGCCATTGCTTGTACCATGAGGCAGTGGATCTGATTGGATACGGTCTGTAGGGAGAGTGTGGAGGGAGGGAGGGAGGGGGGCAACAGGGAAAGAGAGGCGAGTGACAGACACAGGGAGGGAGAGAAGAAAGAGAAGCGTTGGAACATCATCACTGATGTTTGTGGTACATGCACTGCAAGGAAAAACAAGGAAAGCATTCTTTTGCTAATAGAAAACTTCTATGGTGAATTTAGATCTGGTCCCGCAATGCCTCTGCCTATAAAATTTCGCAGATAAACATTTTGTCAAGAGGTAATATGTTACACTGTTTACACAATGTCATGGTTTCCTCAAGAAATGGGAGAAAATCAGGTCCAAAATCGTTTTCTGGGGGGAAAGTTCACTCCGTGCGTACCTGGCCGTGCCAAGCATACTGGAGCACAGTGCAGTGGGCCGGGTAGGTGGACATGATGTGAGGCAGTATCTGGCATATCAGCTCCTTCTGCATCACATTCCAGTGCAGCTTCACGTACCCCTGGACAGAGATTCACAAAACAACCTTCACACTACAAGAGGTTTGCTCAAGGAAACCACGCATTGGGCCGAAGAAGTAAAACAATAAGCAAAAGTACAAAACCAATTCTTTGGACTTGCAACTACACTATAAGACTATTGACATAAACTGAGGAGGTCACAGTGCACCCTCTCTTGTCTTTCCCCTAGTATCCAACCCTGAATGCAATATGTGGGGAGTGAGTCGTAATGCTCAGTCCTCGACTTCTCAATTGCCATGATTATAGGACATTTGTCACTAAGGTGTGCCTTAAAAGGAGTGTGGCAGCTCATAAGGACTAAATTTGAAAAGACTGCCACAACAGAAAAACAGAAAGTCGTTCACTGGACCCTATTGTTCAGTTCTATTTTTAAGTAAAGTCAGTCTTTATGTACTGACACATTCACATTCTCAATTGGAGGTTTGGTTGAACTAGGAGAAAAGGAGACAAGGTGACTCACCACACACTCGATGACTGCAAGGAAGAGGACCTCGGGGCAGTGTTTGAGGGGCGTGGCCATGAGGGTCTTGACCTCAGAGTAGTGGGTCTGTTCTGAGAGATGGAGCAAGGCTCGCGTCAGACACACGTACTGCCTACAGACACAGACAGACACAGACAGACACAGACATTATATGGAGATACATACATACATACTCGTTTTGCGATATCAAAACTATTTAACAGCTTTCTTGAACACAGGTATATATATATATACTTATGTACATATACAGGTATTATAAACAAGTAGAAGAAGCTTCCACACACACACACACCACATGCTGGCATTTATATTCTTTTTGCGATGTTCAAACTCTGCAATAAATTCTTGAACACAAGTAGACAGGTTTATACACAAGCTGAATAAGTCCGCAGAGCTTCCACACACACGCAGGCTTTACACTCAAAATTTCTGGGCGTAATACACCACTTTTTGCAATAACACCTTTCGCAAAAATGAAAACATCGCAAGCTTTCTTTAAATTAGCACATATTACGCCGGTAAACAAGTGGAAAAAGTGAGTTTTAATTGAGATGAATTTGGTTGAATGATGCGTCTTCCTCTGCTCAAAAAAACAGTTATTCCAGCAGATATATAGTGTGATGATTATTTAATACAACAGATCAAACATATATAGACAACAGACAAAATGAGTTTAGTTGTGATTGCTGCCAAAGCCAAACCGGGCCAAATGTGTATATCGAAATGAGTATCACGGTAGCAGTCCGCTAGTTAGCGTCAGACTTGCAGGACGCAGCAAGCTTGAACCCAGTGTCGTACACCGCATTATTGCTCCAGAAAACGGCCAGGAACTCAGTGGAGTGAATCGTCAGCAGTTCTTCCCCTTCTCCCAGAGCCAGGTCATTTCCACAGTACCGTTGAGAGAGGAAGCCCTCCGCATAGAACTGAACATAGTCTCTGCAGCGATCAGTGGCCTTGTTTTTGCCCTGCAGCGACTGCGTGTCGTTGGTCGGTTTCACAACGACCACCCCCGTCGGGCAGTCCGGGACGGAAACGTTGTAGATGCAGAACTCGTTTTTCCTGTATTTGAGGAGCCGTCTCGTTCTTGTTGCAGCACATGTACTGAGGGGAATTGAAAAAGACGTGGCGCTGGTTTTGGCGGAGTTGGCCTTGGGCGTCTTCCTCTGGACACCTCCGATGGAGGTCGGTCGTGTTGCGTCGTTTGAGGTGGATGGAGTAGGCGGAGTTACAGTCGTAGACGGTGGTCCTGAAACACTCTTGGTGGCTGGGGTAAGGAGAAGAGAGAGGGGGACATGAATAGCCAGCGGGGGAAGGTTGAAGCAGAGCTATCAGAGTACGTATGGATCATAATGTTGACTTACTTGGCCTGAGGGAAGTGCGGGAGACTGCAGGATTTCCAGTCACTCATGTCATTTCGACGAAATCCGAGGGCATTCACATGATCAATCTTATTTGTAATGTTGCACCCCTTACGCTCGCAGCAGCCAGGACACGTGCTTTCCTCCACATCTTGGTCGTCCTCCCCTGATGTACCTGTGCTAGTATCATTCACAGGCACTGGAGGTAGCAGCTGTCCAGTTGCGGTGGAATTGTCCGTGGGCGTTTCTTGACCAGGTCTAGCCGGGACAGTTGGTGGCAGAGCATAGCAGTGGCTCACAAAGACGGCAAAGACGCAAACGAGAGCGGCGAATCGGAGCATAGTGGAACAATCTCTTTCTTGTATCTAAAAGATAGATTTCTCCTTGTCTTGTTTGTTGGTAGAAGATATCCTTGCTTTGAAACTGCCATTCTGAGCACTCGGGCTGCCTTTTATGCTGCGCCACACGTTTGTTTTAAGACGTGACTAGTGTGGCTATATACACACAAGAGTCCCGCCAGTAAAGGTGGGGGAAATTAAAAAAGGGGAAACGAAAGAATCCGTCACCAAAAATGAAAGGTTTTGACATTGAGTAAAACACTTCCTGTACGCCAACCACGTCAGGAAGTTGCTCTAACAGTTATGTCCCGTTAGAACATAAACAAACTCAGTGTCCAAATAAACACGGCACAAGAGAAGCCTCTTTTCCCTATGACCATAGACACACACACACACACATACACTCCAGCGGTGCCCACTTTACTACAAAACTAAGCAGTGTTTGGTTTGCAGGTTGGTTAGTAAGCGTCCATAGTCCCTTCAAACTGCCCCTTTCAAGGTCTATGTAAGTACCGTGCGACATTTAATTGCGTCACTTTGTGATGGTTACTTAGGGGATTGCGAAATAGTTTGGTTTTGTGGGAGAAGACCCTGGGGGGGGGGAGGAAGGAGTAGGAGGAAGGGGAGGTGGGGGGCACCCCCTGGTCGTTTCCCAAATCTCTCCATCCTTGATATTCACTTGGTCATTACGTGTAGAGGAATGCAATACATCTTTGGCGAGCGAAGCTAGCAGTTAAATTTTGGTGCATGTCATGTGTGTTAAGAACCGTGTGTAAAACAGTATGTGGCATTGCCCATACATATCACATAAAAAGTCCGCATTCTGACGACTAGGTTTGCTCGCCAGCAACTCTATTACTACAATGGTGCACTGAATGCATTTTAGTTTTTCCTTTGGGTTTTTCTGCTGCAAATTAAGTAAGCAACAGGACAGCTGTACATCCAAACAAACGATGTGATTTTACAGCCTGACCCTTACTGTTCGGAACAAACAGACACATTCCAACAAACGGTGACGCTGCCAGCGAAACAGCTGTATCAACATTACCATAATATACGATTAACAGGTCTATTCGATGGGACTATATATTGTATAAATGGAACATACCACGGCTTGGCTTCTTCTGAATTGAGGACAATCTTGAACGGCTCCAGATCGATGCTCTCTCCCATGTACTGACTGACATTGAACTCTGGACAACCGGCCAACACTTGCTGGTACCAGGAGAGCTGGAGGGGGAGGGGAAGAAAGGAGAGAGGGAGGAAGAGGAAGAGAGGGAGAGAGGGGGAAAGGATCGAGGGTGAGGGGAAGAGAGATCGGAATAAGGGAAGTAGAATGAAGGAGAGAGTGAGTTACGTGAAGAGGAAGGTAAAAAGAGGGAGGGAGGTATTTGTAAAGGTAGTGTCCGTACTGGTCTACTGTCCTTCTGTTATAGAAGCCTCAAACAATAGTGTGGTACCTCCAATAATTGACATGTTGGGACCAGGCATTTTGTCCTTATAATGTAGGGAGGTCGCCTCTCTTTGGGGATTACAAATGTACACAAAAGTGTGCGTTTTGGGACATCAGAGCGTATTCTTCATTACGAGGTTTTTCCTTTATCAGAGGTTCAACTGTATTGCCGTCAAGAAAGGAGGATGAAGAGTGTGGTCTGACCTGTCCTCGAGGGTTGCTCCAGGCGAGGTGGACACACTCGAGGGGGAAGGGTTCCCGGCAGGCCATGTTGTAGGCTGTCATGATGAGACTGAGGGACTCGGGGGAGGGGAGGACGAAACCATGGTAGTCCAGATGGAGAATCAACTCCCTCCACGGCATGTTGGGCACCTTCACACACACACACACACACACAGTGAATTATTAGTGGGGGGTGGGGGGGAGAAAGGGGAGAAGGGGGAGAAGGGGGAGGAGTGAAGACAAATGAAGACAAAAAGTGGAGGAGGAGGAGGAGGAGGCACTTTCATTTAGTGAATAGCAAAGTGTAAAAGCTCTCCATTCACATTCACACAAACACAATGGGCAGAGTTAAAATCTACGGGAGGTCAGGCAGTATCCACAAGCTTTACATAAACAAGTCCATTTGGTATACATGAGCAAGCTGTACATCTATGTAACCAGTGGGCCTAACGGTGTAAATGGGTAAATGTGGGGGACCTATGTATGCATATTGACAGTTCAGAGACTCACCAGTGATTGAACAGCAGACACAAAGTTTTTGACGTCCCAAGTGGCTGGACCTTTGATAGACGCATGCGCTGCTTCCCCAGTCACTCCCTAACAGACACACACACACACAGCTCAGTTTAACACACACACACAACACAATATTCAGTGGGTTGGAATCATTGGCGCACCCACCCAATTGTCTGAATTGTGTGATTATTCCATACGTAATGAACGGCTCTGTGCCACGAAAAATCATAAACATACCTCTCATGTACACCGGTTAAAGGGACACTTTGCTTGAAAAATGCATCACATTCATTCCAGCTGCTCACACACCCCCATTTACATATTGATCTTACCATGAAAGGCACACTCTCAGGTAGTCCAGTTAGAGAAGTAGCCATCATACCTACACAGTACATATACATGGGAGAAAGCTAGTGAGACAACATGGAGAACACTGGAGGAAATAAAAAGCAGAGACAAAGTCGAGGATCAAACACAAGACAACCTGAATGCAACTCTCAGGCACCAATTTCACCCTCGCCAATCACTATGTACAGCTACATGCTTCACTGATAGCTGATAGCTATGTGTATAGGAGGTGAGGGTGGCTAACCAAGAACTCGAGCAACACTCTTGATGGTGAGGTTCTGCTTTCCATAGTCCTTCAGGATCTCAATCATATCTTGCTTGCTGGAAACACACACACACACACCATGAGGAAAACAAGTGAACATTACACCATAATTACACTGTTTACATACAAGGGAAAAGTTGCACAGCAGAAAACCAGAAAAACAGCAGTTACAATTGTTCAACACTTTATGTGTGGTGGTGGTGGTGCCGAGGTGTAACTTACGAAGCGGTGGCTGCATAACCAATGTCTTTAATTATTTCAGCCAGCTCAATGGAGAACTACAAAACAAAATGGACAATCTATGAATAATATGTAAATCGGGGTGTGTGAGCTGCTGGGGAAAATGAAAAGCACTAAAGTGCAAACCCCTCAGCGAACTGCGCATGCGCGGTACCACTAATTGATGGGCTGGGCTTTTTATGCCTTCACTCATGGTATCCCGCTAGTAGCTCGAGGTGAGTCTGGCACGGGCTAGCTACAGTAGTAGATAGCATGCGGGAGTCGATACACGTCCTTCGCTGTGATTTCTTGTGCCTTCAAGATACGCAGAGCGAGCGGACGCGGTCGAGGTAAGCCTGTGCTAATTTGCATATTGGATATCCGCCACCTAATGTAAGCTTCCTTTGTTAATGATGGCTACTAATATACACACATGACAATAAAAACATACATACATACACACACTGAATACATGGTATTTCGTAAGCTGGTTGGGGCGACAGAAATATTCCCTAAACCCCCACACTCACCACAGAAGGAGCTAAGCTGGTTGGGGCGACAAAAATATTCCCTACACCCCCACACTCACTACAGAAGGAGCTAAGCACATGATATTTCGTAAGCTGGTTGGCATGGGGCGACAGAAATATTCCCTCAACCCCCACACTCACCACAGAAGGAGCTAAAGAGACTGACACGGGAACAAGTCTGCAAAAAAAGAGAAAGCCACAGAGCACTACGTACACACAGGATGACGTGTTGTGTTTGCACGAAATCCCGCAAGCAATCTCTGACAAAAACTGTTGAATTAACATTCTAAGAAAACAGTGCCCGTGTACTTTGGGTTGCTGTGGACACGAAACACGGAAGTGTAGGCTAAAAGGTTTTGGGGTTTTAGCTCTTTCGAAACAATGACGTGCAATTCGTGAGGACACATGTATAGAAGTTGCCATGACAGAGGCTGCTGCGCCCACGGCGATCCCGAAAGGTGGACATTTCGTCAGTCATTCACACGCACAAACAAACAAAACAGAGAAAAACAATCTGAATCTAAAAAGTACGCCGCCACTCATTCATTCTAAAATTTCCCCGTTTACAAAAGCTCCGGCTAAAATAAACACCGATGTATTCATACCACTGTCATCTTAGCTCGTTATGTTTCGTGACCAACATTAGTAGCCCCGAAAAAAAGCTAGACAGAAAAACGCTCCGGCTAAAATAAACACCATTGTAGTCCAACTTCAAACAACCCGGTGCTAGGAATATACGCTGTATTCCGCCTATACGTTAACCAATACATGTATTCATACCACTGTCATCTTAGCTCGATATGTTTCGTGACCAACATTAGTAGCCCCGGAAAAAAGCTAGACAGAAAAACTAAATTAGCACCCTACACACCACACTACAAATGGTGCAAAAATTTACTAGGCAATTGGTGAGTGAAGCAAGAAGTTTGAATTGACGATGATGTCACAACCGCAGTGCTTTACGCAATTCAAAAAATGTGTAAAACCACTTTTAATTTATTTCGTACTCACATCAAGTCATTTGAAAAAAGAATGCTAGCAAGGGACACAGAAGTTATACATACACACACACAATATGGTGATCGATGCGTGCAGGCTGGCACAGACCTGTCCTCTGTGATGTCCTCTTGTTCACGATAGATGAGAGGAGAGAGTACAACCGGCACCCTCTCTCGCGGGAAATCTAACACAAAACATTACACAAAATTCGGTCATTTCTGGTAAACACTAATATTGTATGCTACGAGTTGAGTACTAAGGGTTGCCAGAGTGTCTTGTACATGAAATTTTCCCTCCAATTCAATCCTTTATCTTCAATTCACTGTTGATGTAAACCTAATCCAGAACATGAGATTGATGGTCTTGCATTTCACAAAAGGTATATGCCAGAAGCAAAGCTAACGAAAACACAAGATAGAGTGCTACCAATGGTTTGTCTCGAGTTAGATACTCTGAGCTAATAGGAAAGAGTAACATAATAGCTCCATACATCTATATATGATGCTAGGTACCCTGCACATCCCTATAACGCTACCATACTATTTCTTAGCTGCTACAGTCATGGCTACAATACATATGTATGTACCTCTGCAGAGAGTCTGAACGAAGGCATCGATGCTCTCCCGGGCCACGCCCACCTCGTCCTCGGGGGAGAGAAGGAGGTGAGAGAGGAGACGATGGAGCACCTCAATGGCCACGTCCCCCAGACCTCCCTCGAGACTGGAACTCATATCTGCACCACATACACACACACATAAATCTGTATGGCGACTCCCTAACTGTACTGCTGGTACATAACAGTATTAACTCACACTCCTTAATCAATTGTCTACCAACATCATACAGAAGATGAACAAAACTCCCTATCATAACCGTATACATATGTATAATGCTAGGTACATCTATACACCGTTCCCATATACTAAGTACGTTCTACCATACTTATAGTGATACCTGAATAGGATCTCACAAGATCTGGAAGTTTTGATTTCAAATGTTGAGAGGCTGAGGGGAACAGAACATATGTAGAAGGTCACGGTAATTCACAGTGCAATAAACCACACAGACGTCGGTATATAACACACTCACCATGGTAGCTGAGAGCTGAATCAGACGAAGAGGACAGACCAAGAGCAAACACCACCTGAACCACACAACACATATGTAGAGTAGTAATAAGCAACATCATAAGCTAGTTCTTGGATAATCAGCTCGCAAAAGAAACAGGTACAAAACTAACGCACAGTGACTGGAAGCCAATAACTTCCAGATAAAAAGGAAACTAAAAGTGTCCAGGTAGACTTTTCCTGGCCTTCGTAAGATGTCTTCAGGCAAACAACCCTCCGGAATGTCAATGACATCATCAACTGACCTCTTGAACTCTGCCTAATTTGAGGACCTTGGTAACTTGCGCCAGTAACTGCGGTGACGGCTGGAGCCCCTGTAATCGTAAAATAAACGCCATGCTTACAATGGGCCTTGAAATAATAAAGTACAGTATATTGTTAACACATGCACATTATGGAGGTAAAACACAATTGCATTGAGTGCCATCTGGAAATCCGAAAAAAATTTCCCCTTCAAAAGGTTCAACAAAATTATAATGAACACTGTACATATAATTATATACACACTATTTCGAGCTAGGTTGAAACGTGCATCTCACCTTGTTGTCCTGCTTCTCAAAGCCAAAGCAGAGGATGGAGATAAAGTTGGGTTTTGAGACGAGGGAGTTGGCCTCTTGACAGAGCATCTGGAGCTGCTGCCCGTCCGTCCCGTAGCTCCGCCCATCAGACGACAGGTCCAACGAGCTCACCAGACAGCGGAAGAAGTGCTTACTGGCCTCCGGACCATACAGACTCACCAGCTGCAGTGAAACACCCACATGTTAGAACATACGTACATATATACCTATACCAACATACAGGTATAATACAAAATTGCTCTATATTGGATATGCACCGTAATGTATGGAGCAGACACACCCCAGGTTGTCACAACGAGCGGACATTGTTGTGATTTTCGTGTGGAAAGAGCAGTTTTATTTAATAGTTGGAGAATGCAGAGCTACAGAAGGCGGAGGAGCTTTAATTAGAATTCAGGTGGGCACTTTTTAGAAATTCATTTCGCGGAACAACGATCTACGCTTTTACCTTGGAGATCTCGGAGTAGTTGGCTTTGTAGTTCTTCTTGTTGGTGTTTGCGACCAGAAACGATATCTGGGAATACGCGAAACAGCGCAAACTGAGCGACATGGCGAGTTTCTCCTCTGCCGTCACAGTTGCACGCCCTCTAAAGAGGGGATCGGTACAAAATGGATCTTATCGCAAGGAAGAGACTTCTGAAAGCTGCTCTTCAGTAAGATGGAGGACGTTCAAAGGTTAGGTCAAAAAGACCGCGAGGGTCTGCTCTAATTTAGCGTCGTGTGTACTCTGACCCTTGAGTCTCAGAAATATTGAACTGCAAAAAGTCATTATTGACGACGGACCTGTTGAGTGTTTCTTTCAGAGAGTTGTGAAGGGCTAAGCGACATGCCAACGTTAACAGAAGTTCGCGGGGAGAGTAGAAAGAAAGAAGCAGGGACCCATGTTGACTTTAGTGCCATATGGGAGGTGCCTGACGCTGGACTCGTCCAGGATGAGGTAATAAACCTTCCCAGCTGCGTTCCTTATCAGTAGTGTATTACATCCTCACTTGCAGTCCATCACATAGAGTAGACAACCTAGCCATGCCAATGTGTTCATGCACACAACAATTTTTTACTTGCTCAAATGTGTATCCAAACACTGTGTAGCAATACAACAGTCGCATTCGTCATTCTGATCTCTCTGGTTCAGGGTAAGGGAGTCTACAGATATATAGGCACTGGAGATGGTCAGAGAGAAGCAGTTGGCCAATTACGTACTCGGCACTGTCTTGGTTCACACAGCGCACCCTCATCAGTTGAAATCACCATCCGGGACACCGGTACGTGTGTGCATCACTAAAACACACTGGGAGTTCTGTACTTAGAATACGTATATTACTCCACAGTATTTTTTTGTTCAAGTGTCTGTGACTTGGCAAAGCTTAGGTTTTATATACTGTTTTGTGTGTAGTTAGACTCGTGAGATTCCATCCTTATATTGAGTGGATTCAAGGTTGTCCTTGCATATGCTTGCAGGGGAGAGGAACGGGATTTTCATTGGTGTCTGCAACAAGGCATACCCAACAGATATTGTGCCTGGAATCAGGGCCATGTCGGTCGCCATTCATACTGCCGACGAAGGAACCCTCCTCCACTTCTCTCGTGATCCACGGTCTCTCGGGATCACCTGTACCCATGGGAGTGTCCTCAAGTGCGCCGTCTCCCCAGACCCACAGGACGACACAGGGCGACTGGTAGAATTCTGCAAAGATGGTGAGAGGGTTGGAGTCGTCGCCATCCAAATCCCAGAGGACGGGTTGTATGGAGTGATAGGTATGACTGGTTCTGGTGAGAGAGTCCTTATATCTCCACCTGTCGTGACTTGGACGCTGGAGTTTGATCAAATTTGGGAAGTGTGCTCTCCTCATGTAAGACACGAGAGACATGGTCTTTGTCTGTATGTTGGTCCGGGCTACCTGAACGAGGAATCCATTGGGACTATACGTACAAAACAGCGAATTGATCCATTTGGCCCCCTCAGCGGTCGAAGTTTCGAAATCCGTATCGTGGATTCCGGAGAGAAGGCGTACATAGCAGTTGGGGTCTGTGACAGGTCGTATCCACACAACATGCTCCCTGGTTGGAAGGATACATCAGTTGGTTACCACGCAGACAACGGAACTCTCTTTGACAACTCCGAGAACGGAGAAGAGACGGGACAAATCTGTCGGACAGGAGACACAATGAGATGTACTGTTCAGCCCACGGCAGATGGTGGTCGGAAACAAGCGTCCGTGGTTTTCCACTGCAACGGTCAAGTGGTGGGGAAGCGTGTTACATGGATACCAGAGGACGGGCTTTACGGAGTGTTTGGCATGATGAGCAAGCACGAACATATCCAAGTCTCACTGCCTCAAGTTCACGAACCCTACACCATTCCAAAGCTCAGTTTCCTGTCCGTGTGGGAGGCCGTCACTCCCAATCTTCAGTACCAGGAAAACGGAGTTTTTGTGTACACTGGGCGAGGTGGGGCCGACATGATTGGTAGCGTCCGTTCAAAACTACCGCTCAATCCCACGGGACCTAACAACACGTTTGAGGTGAAGGTTGTGGATCCTGGAAACAGTTGCTACATTGCTCTCGGGGTCTGCAGTCCGAGTTTCCCACCCACCCAGCTCCCCGGTTGGATGGAGAACTCTGTCGGTTTCCACGCCGACAACGGTCTCATACTGAATGGGATCGGGAACGAACAACTCGAGACAAAGTGCAACTGCATCAAAGGCGACGTCATTCGCTGCACACTAGAACCAGTTGACGATAGCCAGAAACAAGTCTACGTTGTTTTCCACAGAAACAGCGTTTTCCTCGGAAGGAGTATGCTCTGGAACTCCAAGCAAGGCTTCCATGCTCAGGTTGGTAGCATGAGCAAAGGAGAGATCATACAGATCGCTTCACCGCAGACCACTCCAAGTTCTCTGCCCCACAACCCTACCCCTCGCTCCATGAGCGTCCCGGCAGTTCAAAGCTCAAAGGAGGCCGTGAAGCGGAAACAGATGTCAACACGGGACTACTCTCGCATGACTCCAGCTGTTAGAGAGGCTGAGGAGCCCGAGCCGTTCAGTGAGGGTATGCATCGCGTGCAGACAGCTCCTATACTTGCTTCTCAGCCTCAGACTTATCACAGAGCAGATGTTCACACTCACAGGTACACCCAGTCTATCGAGCAGGGACCACCCCACGACCATCATCAGCACCCTAAGAAGGATCTTCCCCAACAGTTTCTCCCTCCCTCGAGTCATTTGCATGGAGCAGATGCTGCTCAGCAGTCGCACACTCGGCTGCTACACCACCAGCAGCACATAGAAGATGGTTCAGATGACCCACCCTACTACCACCAACCACACACCCACACGCATCCCTCTCCCTCTCCTGAACCACCTCCCACGTGGAGAAGTGTTCCACATGCTCATCTGGCCCCATTTGAACATGCAAAGACAGCCTCTCCTTTCCCACTGCAGCCTGTAGGTGAGCATCCATTAGCTGAACAGGGCACCAAGGGAAGTGGGGCTCAGTCAGAGTTGACAAATCCCCGTGAAGTGGCACACAGCGCTTTTTATGCGAGTCAGGTGAGCACTGCATCTGCAGCGTCTGACTCGGACCTGCACTATCAATCCCAGCTCAGCTCCAGGATCATTGCCAGTGGTACGCAACGTGCTGCGTCTGGGGCCTACGAACAGCTCGCACAGCACGATGTCCCAAGACGTTTCCGAGCACAGACCCAACCAGTACCGCAAAGGACGACACGGTTTGCTACACCTCCCGGTGGCGCTTTACCAGTAACACCACTATTTAGTGGCCTTGAGAAAAATTTTCATGGAGGCACTGGGTCCACGGAGCGCATTTTCAAACCTGGGTTTGATGATTCTGATAGCCCCCCTCGACATACAACGGTGAAGGTTTGCTCTGTTCCCGAGCCACGACTCTACACTAAAAAGGAGAACAGTTTCTGTAGAATCCTCCACAATGCCTCGTGCAGCGAGGACGGTACTACTCTCCACTGTACTCTACCAGAGGACCCTTCCGAGACCTGCTTTGTGATGCGCCGCTTGCAACTGACGGAGAAGATGCCCTACTTTGAAGTTGAGCTAGTGGAGCAGAAACCCAGCGAGAATGTGGTGATTGGAATTGTGCCGCCAGATCACCTGTACACGATCCGTATGGGGTCTGTACCGTGCACCATTGCATACCACATGGCCACCGGTTTGCTAGTAGCCGGTGAAGAAGAGAAATCTGTCACTAAACCGTGTACAGCAGGAGATGTGGTGGGGTGCAGAGTTGACTGGAGCTACAAGTTGGAGGCGTACAATTGTGAAAATGATTCCGTGGTTGGTGTTGAGTGGTTTGTCAATGGGTGTTCCGTTGCAAAAAATACAATTAGTGCACCTTCTTCGGGGCTTTACCCTGCAATTAAGATGAAAAGTGGAGGGACAGTGGTAATTTTCAGGCATGGAATAGGCCTCAAACCGGACTCCTATTTCACCTCCCGTCCTCATCCCGAATGTTTCAAGAACATAGATGTTCCACTGAAAACAAGCGACACGTGGAAGTGCATCCTGAACGCTGAGATCGATGAAAATTGCTACATCATTCCCAAAGACTTGGACAAGGCATCCCTACCCAGCATTGTGCAAAGCCACACTCCATTCACAACTGTCCAACCGTACTTTGAAGTAGAATTGCAGCATCCCATGGAATCATACTCTATCTTCTCTGTGGGAGGCATAGAGGGAGAGTCATCTGATTCGGACAAGTGTATTCCGGGTGAAGTCGCCAACTCCATTGCACTTTTTCCTCTCCTAGGTCTCGTGATGTGCGACGGTAGAATCAGTACCACTCTACCGCTGGCCATCGAGGAAGAAAATGAAGACAATGTCAGAGAAACTGACAATAGGCGTTGGGGTTGACTTCCATCAGAACGTCCCACACCACAGCTTGACTGCCGCGAAAAGGGTGGCTGTGTTCTTCACTGTCAACTACCAGCTGATCAACTCTACCTACATGACCATCCCTTCCACAGGGCTCTTTCCAACTGTAGCAGTTGGATCTGACTCCAGTGGCCATCTCTTGAAGCTCAAGTTTTCAGATCCCTGGCCTCAGGCACCCGCCCTTCCCCTGGGGTTTGCCCGAGCTCCGCAGAAGGCTTTTGAGGTGAGCCAACTGAACTCAGTTGTATCTGAGAACACCCTCCCTAAAGGGACAGACTCCCCGCAGGTTATGCAGGCCGCACTGCCACTGTCCCGCTCACACACCTACTTTGAGATGAAACTGTTGGAATGCCACGAGTCCCACATCTTTTCTTGCGGTCTAGCACCTCACAACTTCCCCCTCACCTCACATCCAGGAGACCTCAGGGATTCCATCGGGTTCTTCTCAAGTTATGGCTCTGTGCACCACAGTGGTAAGAACGTGGTTGTCAGCTCACCTTTCAACTACAAAGGGGCCATGATGGGCTGTGGAGCAAGGTTCCCTGACGATGGTAGCTCTAGGTACACGGAAGTGTTCTTTACTCTGAACAGGAACATGGTGGCCAGAAGTATTGTAGAAAACCGTGAACCGGGGCTTTTTCCAACAGTAGGATTCTATACGAAGGGCAGTGGAGTGGTGAGCATCGATTTGTACGCAGAGGACCCATTCCCAAGTTTGCAGTTCAGTACCACCTGGAGGGATCTCAGGAACATGACCAGCGAGGGTGCCTTCCTTCATCCCACATCTTCCTCTGAGACTTGCGTGGCACAGCTTTCGCACTCTGTGCCTCTCGACAGGCCTGCTTATTTCACCCTCAGGATGGCAGCCGGAACTAACAGTGCTAGAATCTTGATTGGGTTCACAAATAGTTCCACATGCCCTCTTCTCGACGAATCTCAGATTGCTCCCTCTGAAGAGAAGAGTGCTACAACTAAGAAAAGTACGCCGGTGCTAGTTCAGGAAGGTTGGACGGGGTGCATTGTAGACATGACAGGAAAACAGGCCCTGGTGGAAGGCTCTCTCTATGGCATTCAGCTCTTCCATTTGCAGCAATCAGACGTCTATGGTTGTGGTATCGAGCCTATCGAAGGAAGAAAGTCCCACCTCTTCTTTTTCACTTGCAACAATCAGGTTGTGTTTGCCAAAAGTATTAATCTCAAAAGAGACATGCTGTTCCCCACCATTTTTGTGAAGGGATCAATTGGGAAGATAAGGGTGGATGCGTGTGCCGTGTGGCCCCTCCAGTCTGCCATTGGCAGAGGCTGGGCTCGAGTGAACCACCTCTTTCTGGAAAATTCTCAGATTAAACACGTTGCTGCTAGAGGGACATCATCCAGAATGCCCGTCGGATTTGCGCAGGCGTCAATGCCCATCACACCATCTTCCTCTTACTTTGAAGTAGAGGTATGCTCTCGCTCGATAGAGAAGGCCATAGCTGTGGGACTTGCCCCAAGGATTTATCCAGGCAACACTTGGGTCGGCTGGAAACCCATCTCCGTAGCATATCACTTGGACGATGGGTGTCTCTTCACCGGTGATGGTCTAAAGGGCCACAAAATAGGCCCCCAGATATTCAAAGGTCAAGTCGTTGGCTGTGGAATCACTACAAAACCTGGGGTAAGCTCGGAGAAAGAAAAAGATGCGAAAGTTGAAGTGTTCTTTACCGTCAACAGAGTCTTGATTGTGGAGCAGAAGATCTCTGTCCCATACGGTGGCTTCTACCCAACAATCTGCCTCGAGAGTCCCACGGAGTCGGTGGTCTTTCATCGCTACCCCTGTTTCCCACCGATCCGCCACCTTGTCGGGCCTGAGTGGGCCAACTGCTACTCTGTCCACCAGGCCGGCATGCTGCTGGAGCACAGCTACCAGGGAGAGATGCCGGTCAAGGGAATTTCACGGGGATTCTGCCAGGCCAGTCGCCCCTTCTCCCCCACAAGACCCTACTTTGAGATCAAGATAGTCAGGTCTTCCTCGGCCTCCAGTATTCAGGTAGGAGTTGCCGTGAGACTGCCCGTAGGCTGCAGGAGTCCCAATACAGATTCTGTCATGTATTACACCAACGGCCAAGTGCTGCTGCGATCGGGCGGGAACAAGTCCACCCAGCTCACTGAGAAGTCGGGCATCGGGGATGTGGTTGGGTGCGGTGTGACGTACACTGGCGGCGACGAGCCCTCTGCCGTTGAGTTTTACCTGAACAAGATGAAGGTGGTGACGTTGGCACTGCAAGAGAAGTGGAGAAAAGGGCCACTGTTCCCCACTATTGTCCTGTCCCATCCAGGGAACGCCGTGCTACCTCAGTTTAACCTTTCTCCTCCAGAATGGGACCGCTCGTCGCTCATCGGTTGGCTTCGGACAGAGCGAGTCCAAGTTAAAGGAAACATCGCCTCCTATCTTCCGTCAAGCACAGCAAAGAATATGGAAGTTGGATTGTGTCAGCTGAGCCAGTGCCTGGAAAGAGAGTTAAACTCTTCGTTTGAAGTGGAGGTGCTTGATCGTGGGGAAAGGTGCTGCATTGCTGTCGGCGCAGCGGGCACCAACTACCCTGCAGTGAACCAACCTGGCTGGAAGGAGAACTCGGTGGCCTATCACGGAGACGATGGAAACCTCTTCAATAATAATCCTTACGGAGTGTCCTTTGGTCCTCCATGGAAAGAACGTGATGTCATTGGTGTTGGCGTTCGACAGCCAGCATACGACAACCCACACGTGGTCGAAACACAAGTATACTTTGTGAAGAATGGCGTTGAGTTGGGTCACACGACTGTTATCATCCCTCCTAGTGGCCTGTTTCCAACCATCGGGTTCCGCAGCCCTGGAGAAAAGGTGATGATCACGCTCAACTCAGGCTCGCACACTTTGGGCAACTTCAACAAATCCTTGCTCAAGTGGAGGGACGTGTATGGCATGAAACTCCAATCGACTTCTCAGGAGAACACGTTTCTGCTCCAGTACCTTGAAAACGGAAGAAGAATGCCCTTCACTGGAATAAAGCCTGCAGTTGCCGCCTACGGAGAGCCTTTTTCCGAAAAACTGCAGTATTTCGAGCTGGACTTACTGTCGGTGGAGACTAACTCGGCTGTCGCGATTGGAGTGGTCCCTAGGGATTACTCGCTGGAGCTCGCGCCTGGCTGGGGGAAAGACTCACTCGGGTACCATTCCGACAATGGCCAGTTGTACCAGGCTCGAGACAGGGGGAAATACTTTGGCCCGATTGCCAAGAAGGGAGACGCCATCGGTTGCGGGATCAGTTTTACGCCCAACAACCAGAACCAGTGCTCGATATTATTCACCTACAATGGCGTGGAGATTGGGAGGGTCAGAACCAGCCTCCCAGTCGGCGGGTTCTACCCCTGCATCTGCCTCATGCAGCGACACGACAGGGTCCTAGTCAGGCTCTCCGAGACCTTCAAGCCAAAGTGGTCGCCCCCTGAGCGTCACATGGTGGGGCTTATGAGGATCAGCAACTGCTCCTACTGTGACCAGATCGTACAGTTCTCCGGCACTCAGAACTCGACTGCTCCCGGCTTTGCTCAGTTTGCGCTCCCCATGCACAAGGACCACAACTACTTTGCCGCTCACGTCCTGAAGGCAGAAGGACAACGTCGTAATTGGACTGGCGGTCAGGGACTACCCCATAAGATATCTTCCCGGTTCAATGTCCGTATCGATGGCATACGACATCACAAAGGGGAGCATTAGAGCCGTGTACGACAGCGACAATTTCCACAGGTTCGACGACTCCAGTTTCGTTTGCTCGGTGGGGGACAGAGTGGGGTGTGGGGTAGTTTCCTCCGACTCCAAGTCGCGACCTGGCTTCGTCTACTTCACCAGAAACGGAGTGGTTGTGAAGAGGATAGGGTTGACAGATCTGTTTGAAGACCTGTACCCTGTGGTGGGGTTCTCTGCAGAGAAGAGGTCGTCCCTGCTGTTCATGGACTGGAAAAGGCCTCTCTTTGACTCTCCCAATCTCCTGTGTGACTGTTAACTATCATAATATGTGTGTCTCTTCATTCAACCCTGTATTATAATTATCACTCAGTGTCCTTATGTCTCCTTCACTTTTACTTAATGTGTGATAATCAAAACACATTATTTTTTTCCACACCATTATCTCCGACATTAATTGGTGGTTCTGAATGTTTGGCCAAATTATAGAAATAAAGTTTTGTGATCACAGAGCCAAGAAAGGTAGAGAAGGATGATTTCTAAAAGAGTCAATGAGATGAGAGTCTGATTCACTAGCAACTAGTCTTAGCAGACGAACGAAACAGAAATATCTAACCACACCGTGTACCTCAAGACCTCTGCTGTCTATTAGGTCGTGCATGAGCTTATAATACTCACAATGGCTGTTATTTACTGACCTTTCTGCTGAGCTCCCTGACCGAACCACTCGGCCAGGAATACAACAGAACCTCTGATGACACTCTGTCTCTGTGCGTATGAAAAGGTTTCAGCCTTCACAGCAGTAAGACGTTACAAGTGTATACCTCGGAAGGTGACGATTGCCTGATTCGACACAGCCACAGAGCCTCAATAACATCAGTGGCTACGATGCTCAATGTGACGATGGCCTCCAGCAGACGGGCCAGAGAAGACCACACCTCCTCAACACCCTATGACAATCGACCAGGCAGACACACTGTACATTACATCAACAGAAATCTTGCTCATCCTACAGATAAAAAACTTCTTCATAGAAAGTTATGGTGAAGAACAAAAGGTAATGTGTGTCAACCTTTCCTACTTGCTGCAGGTAATGACTGAAAGAATTTGCACTCAGCAGTAGACGAACTGGGATGTCTTGCTTGAGACCTGTGAAAAAAACATACACATGCGTATGATAAGTGTAATCATCAGCGTGCACCCTTATTACCTTTCAGAAGACACCACAGAGAAGTAAATTTTTCCGAAATAGAGCTTTCTATTAGACCATGTGCCACTGTATGACAAATAAGCATAAAAGAGCTGTGGGGCTCATAGGGCCAAGTCCCCATGGATAAGGCTCAAAGTTACCAATTCCTCTAGTATACGGTATGTTCTATGACGTCATAATGGTGACTGACCCAGCAGAGCTGCATACTGAACTGAAGTGGAGAGGAGTTTGTCTGTGCCTCGAGGCAGGAGGTGGGGTGAGTACCCACCCTCTACCACCGTTACCTGAGCCAGCAGGAACTCTCTCACACTCTCTGTTGCTGCCACAACCTCTAGCACACCATCTGCAGTTGAAAGTATCATCAACACATGGACGCCCTTCCTTCCTTTCACGGTATCGAAATTTGCAACTTCTTCTTGCCTTTTTGTGGAGAACTGTGTTTCTCGGCCATAGCTGGAGATGTCAGCTTCTATTAGAGAGGATAAGTAGCTATATTATAATGGCAGTGTATATACAATGCTAAAGCATACCATAAACAGAGACATAGGACACAAGGCCGTTTGGCTACTAGTTCCTTTCCCGTCAGGTTTTCTCAAGAGTGCCTGGCTTGCTGTAGGGAGTGCGCTAGTGGATAAATCTTGAGTAGGGGACTGAAGGATGTTGCAGCTGGAGTGATCAGAGATCTCGAGGTAGTGCCCACTACTGGGTGATGGATGACTGTGCTTTGAGCTTTCGTCCAGAGACGAGACAGGTCTGTTGTTGGTCTGACTATTAGCATTAGGAGAAGGTAAGCCACTGCTAATGTCAGAGGAGAGGTCGTAAGACTGGTAGGATCTGTTGGTGGCAATAGGAGAAGGTACGCTAATGTTGCTGTGGGACTGGAGGTTGTCCGAGTGGTGTGACTGGCTGGCTTTAACTCCAATCCTAACTGCCTTTCGTAACTTCTCGTACCCACCACTAACCTCTTCAAACACTATGCCTGGGTACAAACACAGTCAACCAAAGACTAAATGCATGCTCAGTTTGATCAGCAGTAGCTATACCTCTCAACTTGGAGTTAATCCATTTCATACACCGTTCAATACACCAGTCAACAGCAATACCTATAGCTACAGTCAAAACCTAGAGTATATACAACAAGCATCTTTTTTAAGTTGCACCCTTTTCAAAGAGGCAAACCTGCTTAGGAATGGTAGCACACACCAGAGCACTCATAGCTCTACTGGTATTAGCTTCACTGTGTCTGTAACAAACTATTGTAATTCTATGCACAAGAGAGAAATAACTCACCCTCTACAGAACTGCGTTGCCTCTTTCAGGGCACAAGAGAATGTCTGATCTCTGACTTGGGCCACTTTCCTGACAGCTTCACTCTATGAAACAGGCACTAGACATAAATCACCAGGCCCACAAGCACAGTGTTCAGTCACAGACCCTATGAAAAAGCTCCTCCAGGTTAATACATGATCCACTACCGGGCTGGTCTGAGCTGCAAAATGTAACCATCAGCATTAGATATTGTCTGCATGCAGACTATTGCAGTCACTTGCCACGACTGGCCAATCCAGAGTGCCAGACTCTGTAAACCACTTCTGACGTGCTCGGGAACAATCTCACTCTGCACTAGCTGAACTGCTGTCTCAGAGACTCTATCATGGAGGCAATAAGAGTATGCCTGCATATAATCCGATAGATTGTTATTATAGTACATGCCTTTCAGAGACAGTGTCACAGAGCTGTTTAAACAGAGGAGGATGGTTTCTGAAAAAATTCTCCTGCAGTTTCAGCTAAAACAAGACGAGAAAGAGTAACACCCATGCTACTGTAATGGAGCTGGTAAAAGATGTATAGGTACCTGTAGCGGTGAGACTGGTGAAGATTGTGTGTGAGTGGTGTCTGGGCCAGCTGGGACGGGCTTGATCTTTCGAATTGGACCTACACCCCAGTTAGAATATAAATGCCATACACATCTCAACATGCATACAATTTCTTCTGGTAGAAAACTGTTAGCTACTTACTAGTTTTGGACTGGAGGCCAGAAGCAAACTCTGCCAGTGTGACTCGTATGCAAGCTATAGACACAAGAGAAGGATTAACACATTTTGTGTGGTTGTACAACTTGCAATAACTCCTCACCTAGGTAAGGACAGCAGATGTAGAGCAAGTCTCGAGTCACCAGCTCGCTCTAGAGATGAGCAACATTAATTGTCAGCTAGAACTACTAGAGAGTGCGTGCAGGTAGTAAGCTGCTAACCTGTGGCAGTTTAGAAGGCTGGAAGCCATCACTTTTCAGGCACTGGAAAAAGACTGAGCTGGAAACGTTGGGAGTCTGTAAAATATATAGGATAATACAGTATAGAGTAAATATTGGCGATTGTAAGCTTTGTAGATTAGGGGAAACAGTTCTTGCAAAAAGTTATCTATGCGGAAATACTTCCAAAATTCATGCACTTCAGGAATATGGGGCGACTATACACGTTTACAAATGGCATTCAAATTATAGGCCCAACGTACCTCAAGCAACCAGCCCAGACAGGCCAGCACCAGGAAGGAGTCTGCAGTAACAGACCCACCTTCTAGCAGAGTAGACCTGTGCCAAAAATCCAAAAACTTCTCTGTTTTATTGTCGTACGATTGCGCACACAACTCTCGAGCTACATCCACAGACAAACCTACCTATAGATTGCTACCATCTGGCAGAGGAGGGAGTGGACCTGAGGGACATGTAGGGCGTGGCTGTCGATCATACTCATGTAGTCCACTGCCCAGGGAATGGTGAGGGAGATATGCTCTCTCTCAACTGCCTCATTCACACACCGCGACACTAACAACGTATGAGGCTGCAAATGGAGAGAAAGAAGAGCCATTTTGTCTCTCAACTACACACACAGGGAAGAAAGAAACACCTTCCAGTTATGAGGCTACACACAAGGACAAATTAAGAGTAACAAATTGCGGCACCTCTCTTAATCTTAGATATAAGAAGAAACACCTGTGATTGTAAGAAAATGTTTCGATGCTGCGAGAAAAGACAACTTATAATCAGAATTACTGATGATATTTCCTAAGAGCTTTGTGTACTGGTGACTTACAGAGGCAGTTCTGGCCTGCAGGAGAGAGGTGCAGACACTGGCGGTGTAGGGTAGGAAGTCGAGGTAGCCCAGGAACTTGCCACACACTCTCAGAGCATGCAGGACCTCAGGAACCTCCCTGGTTGCCACCGTACCACAGCGACCGTGGAGCTGAAGAGATCACACCAGCAATACATGTACAGCACATTACTTACCAGTAACAGATTTAGAGGTATAGTAGCAACATTTTGCGAGTATTTCATTTTGTATGCTAATGCGCAGAATACCGCATGTGTTTACTAAGCCACGTTAGCAAAAAAATGGTACCCTTTGAAGACAAAACTCACTTTCAGAAGCTCATGATGGAGAGCTGTAGTTAGATGGCAGTTGAAAGTGTAGCTGTAGTAACAAGGCAGTAGGTCCGTTAGACAATGTATATAGCATGTCAAGAACATGTTTTTGGGTGGATGCAGCTATATAATATGTACACCAAATCCACCTGTCAGCGGATGTGACGAAGGAACTGAAGAACTGTTCAGATTCAGAGAATGTGGCTGGCGGGCAGGTTCCAGTACTGACATGTGGCTGCCGCTGGAACCGCTCACTCAGTCTGTGGAGGAAGCAAGAACGAACGGTCGAAAGTAAAGCTCTGATTTCTCTGCGAACTTCATGAGTTTGTCTGGATTGAGATTCTTCAGTGGGCCTTCTGCCAGCCTCTCCATCCCAGCACACAAGTGGGCAGCATAGCTACAGCTCTGCCAGAAGAGAAATAACACATTCATGATAGCATATACGAGTGCCTCCAACTAATACAGATTTATGCATAATTACAGAATTCGTACACAATTTACAGACAAAATGTGAAAGAGAAAAATTCGCTTCAAAAGGTGTGGCAAGTATCTATGATATATCGACGGGTAAGAGTGCTACATGGAAACATTACGTAAAATACGGAAAAGGTTGCCAATGGATGCAGACGACTGTATCTTATGGAGGGACTGATACATACAGTTGAACTGTACAGATATCTGTGTTAGGTTTGTCTACCTCCATGAGTTGCCTCTGGAAGAGAGTGGCAAGATGGTCCAGGCTGCATAACTCAGGAGGCTGACTCATCAGAGCCCTACGTTGGTAGACTTAGGGTCACATAGCCCAGGGGTCTGCGTACTAAAGGCCAGGGTATATAGGCACCTTATCTTGTCCCTCAGTGCAGACTGGAAGCTCCAGTGGGGCATGTTGTGATTAGCCTCCCACTCTCTCAATATTGAGTAAAAACTGTCCCTGCAGAAATTTTTGTTTTCAGAGTCTCGTAAAAACAAAATAAAGATATTGGACCTTTGTTTCTTGAAGGCGTGAAAGACTTTCATATTGGGAAAGTTTCTGAGGTTGTCGGTATCCTCTTGAAACGGAACTCTGTTGTTAGTGAGGGCACTCTGAGGCACCACGTGACTCTGCCCTCTGCTACTGACCTGGGAATATCATAATAGCAAACTACCTACATAGGTCCAGTTCAGTGGTACTGATGGGACTTTGGCAGTTGTGTTTACTGCTGTACTAACGTCCGTTTGAGCTCTTTCCAGTGCTACAGAAAGAAATGCCGCTAGTTTTGGTTCCAACTGTTTGATCTATATAAGGAAAAGAGAAGAGAGGGGAAGAATTGAGTTAAAAATCACAGTGGGATACATATGTTTTTCTACTCACTCGAGTATTATCACTCAGTAGTTGTAGAGTGGCAGTATCCAGTGCAGTGAGAAAACTGGAATAAAGCATACAGAATGTGCACCATTAGAGCCCAACTCAAACTTTGTCAGAATTTGCTCACTTTCTGATGTTGTAGAGAACTCTGACTGCAAAATAGACACAGTTCTCAACTGTGCGAAATAGGTTCTCTGATCCATCTGCAGAAATGAGATATTCTAAACAATTATAATGTCTACAACACTTAAAAACACTAAAACAACACCTGATATGTTTTGTAGTGCGTGAGTTGGCTGGGTGCATGTCAGAAGCTGAACAACAAAGTGGATCTCAGACGTGATATTGGGCACCAAGCGATCTATAGCAGAATATATTTGAGCATCAGAACAGCATATCAACCACTAGTGCAGTACCGGTGATAATCTTGGAGTGAAGCTGTGCTAGGTGCTCCAGTGAGGTCCTATTGGACACTCTATTAACTGAGAGAACTGAGAAAACACTGGTAGCTGGAGCAGGGGTGGAGGTACGAACTGTGCCTGCATGGCTTGAAAAGAGAGCCCCATCTGTACGGCTGGGTGACAACAGAGCTGATTCCGATCCAGTGGAAAAGGCTTGATGGGTGATAGATTTGTTACGGGTAGCATTGCTCATAGTTGATCTACATTGAGTATTCTCTACTCTTCCAGGGTGTTTCAATCCCCTATCCACTTTACGACTGTCACTTCTCCTCTGCACTATTTGTCTGGACCTCTCCTTCCGGAGCAGTTTCCTCTCCTCGCTCAGGGGAGAGGGGGCGGAGGATGTGGTCACCATTTGGCCCACAAAGGCAGGGTGTGGAGACCAGCTCTCGTTGGCTGGAGGGAGGGGTGTGAAGTGGGGAGGGTGAGAGGAGGGAGTTTGGTGAGGTGTGCTCCGACTCATGGACGTCAGAGTGATCCTGCGTGGCTTGGTTGCCTTTTTCTCCTTCCTCCTGACAGTTGAACAGAAATTAGATCATACGTATTTGGTGCATCAACCCATATACCAAGAATTTTTAAGGGAGAAGTGGAAAACCCATTTTGCAGGAATGTTTAGAGGGAGAAGTGATGGGGTGGGAAATCAAATTGCTGCCCATATTTCAAAGAGAAAAAAATTCGGAAGGTTCTCAAACCATAGGCTTTCTACTTTTGCCACACTAAGGTATAATTATGTGTAAATAAGTTTCATCAACCTGCAGGTAGTGTTCACACTGGGCTGCATAGGCGGAAACTCCTCCAGACTGTTCACATCCAGAACAGTAGCACTGCCCGACCGACCACCAAACAGAGCTCTCTTTGGAGACACTCCGCGACTGGCAGCTCCTCCTTTGCCTGTCTCGGGCGGTTCCCTGGCTCTCCGCCCCTCAATTCTGCCTCTATCTTCATCAACAGCGTTTGCCGCTGGGCGACGATCAGAGGAGGGTGCATTAGAGCTGCCTGCGCTCCTCAGCAAGAGTATGGGCGTCGTCTGCTCCTGCAGGAGTTGGATTAGAGCGAAGGCATCGCCTCCGTCGAGGCTGCGCTTTGCAGAAAGCTTTCGTAGTTGCTCCTCCACCATTAATTTTCACTCCCTCGCACGCACGCGGAAAACTCGCGGGAAATTGGAACTTTGCACTTTAACGCATGCGCACACTGATATATGGGCGGAGCGTAAACGGACTGCAGGACAGGACAGCAGGCAGGCTGAAAAATGAGCTCACCTTCCTCTCCGACGAGAGAGAGCATCTCAGGTGGGTTGGAAACGGTGAGAAATACTCTCCAGACTGCGTACCGTCTGTCTTCCTGGCGCGAGAAACAGCCAGAGCCGAGACTAGTGGCAGTGTCAAAGACCAAACCAGCGGAGGTGGTTCGGTGGGCCTACGAGAGCGGACAGAGACACTTTGGAGAAAACTACGTCAAAGAGCTGGTGGAAAAGGCCAATGACCCCAGTCTAGCCTCCCTGGACATTCGCTGGCACTTTATCGGTCATTTACAGCGAAACAAGTGCAACAGCCTCGTCTCAACACCTGGACTGTGGATGGTGGAGACGGTCGACTCCGACCGATTGGCCACTGCTCTAGACAGCAGCTGGAGAAAGAAGCAGACCGAGCAGAGACTCAGAATCTATCTCCAGGTGAACACGAGTGGCGAAGAGGCTAAATCGGGGTGCCAGCCACAGGACATCCCTCGTTCAGTAGAGCACGTCCGAAACAACTGCCCTGGGCTCGAGTTCCGTGGATTGATGACAATAGGGAGAATGGGCCACGACTACGCCACAGGACCAAACCCTGACTTTGAGGTTCTGGCAAGAACGAGGGAGGACCTGTGTTCTCAGCTGGGCGTACAGCCTCGGACGGTCGAGCTGAGCATGGGCATGTCGGCCGACTTCACACAGGCAGTAGCTGCTGGCAGCAGTAATGTCAGAGTTGGTTCTAGCATCTTTGGAGCTAGAGCCCCAAAAACTCCATCATCATAATAATTATAGGTAATTCATCATTCCACAGGGTCACCCCTTATTATCACAGTCACCATAACTTCACTGAACTCAACTCCATGAAAGAACATGATGCTTACAGAATCACTTATGATGTTATATTATAAAAGAGAGAAACACACACTCTTATATAGTAGACAACTATATATACACTGAGAAGAAGAGCTGAGATGTGCTGAAGACCAAAACATTATGTAATGACACCTAATGTTCTCCAGACTCCTGGACAGGTTCAGAGTCCTCAATTTCCTCCAGGAAGAGCTCAGTTGGTGAGGTTCCGTAGTTAACCAGCTGTCTACCCACCAGATATCTATTGTAGACACACGTATATACGAGGAGAAGGGAGGAGAGAGAGAGACGGTTATATATGTGAGAGGTAAATGAGCATACATCATAAGATATAGCAGGAAACGGTTAGGGTTGTTATTGTTGACGAGGACCATTTGCATTTGATTTGCGAATATATTAATACTCCATAGAGGAGAGCAAGGAAGAGATGGACTTACTTGTCGTTCTTGACTTTGATGTAGAGTTTGTTGACTCGCCTCACGGCCAGTGTAACGAGGAGGTAGACCAGGAGAATGAGACTCAGTGCGGGGAAGAAGTATCGATACACCAACAGACAGTGCTCATAGGGCAGTCCTGGGGTGGTTGGGAGACAGAAAGAGAAAAAAAATTACCAGCTGCCCTATACTATATCACATTCCTGCACATTGATTTTGCCAAAACCTTGGAGCTTGGACCAGAAGGTTACAGTAAATAAGTAGCTTCTGCAATAAATTTGTGCATCCTCAAAATTTTAAACCCCAAGATGGAAAACAAACTATATACGTAGGTCCAAGTCCCTCCATGCTGCTTCATTGTATGTATGTAATCATATATACCAGTGAGAGGGACGATGCCCATGAAGGCGACGTAAGGTAGAGCTATGGTGAGAGAGAGCCCCGCGATGACTGGCCATGCCACGTTCTTGAAGATGAACGTCAGGTCAAGATTCCTCACTCCTGCCTGATACACCTGTAGACATTGCAGACCATCACCAAAGAACATCATACACACATACTCATCTGTGCGTCAATGACACGATGAGGTAGAACCAAGATTCTTGAGGCAGCCAAGGATGCATAATATGTACATAGCGCTCGCCTAGACTGCAGAGTGTCGTGGGTTCGAATCCCACCCAGGGCAGCTCTTCCTTTTTCCTTGGAAAAAAGAGCTGTCCTGGGTGTAGTTGACTTGTTTGTTGTGCCTTTGCCTTTCTATCTCTTAGTTCACATGAGTAATCTACAACTAACTGCACGAGCCGCTTTCAGCTCGGTGCACGAAGTCATGCACCTATCAAATGTACATCTGCAGAATAAAGTATATACCTGATCCAGGGTTCGTTTGAAAGGGATGTTGGTGAGCCAAATGGCGCCACAGATGCACTTGGTGTGCAGTAGCCCCAGCGCCCACTCCTAACACACAAACAACAGCAGTACATTTTGTTAACCCAAGGCAGTGGCATTTGAGTAAATACACTGGTCTAAAATTACAAAAAAACCCTCCCTCAAAAATGATAACCCTGCACGAGACAGAGTTGCAAGCAACTTCAAATGTAAGATAGAACCATGCAACATGTTGCACGCGAAGAGAAATACGTCTTTTTGCACTGACTATTTACATCTGAAGTGTCATGCAACTTGTGTCTCTACACAACGACTCACGGTGGAAGGGTAGAAGAGAGGGGTTCTGTTGCTGGGTACTCTGAGAGGAGTTATGACGACGAGGTCCACCAGGTGGCCCAGCAGGAGAGGAATCACCACCAGGAGTAAGAATCCTGCCACTACACACTTGCCTCCCTGTACGTAGAGGAGAAGAGAGACGGGGGGCACTAAAAAGAATGGTTCACTATAAAGACTGGCTATCACTATAAGCTACTCGTTTCCGTCAAGAAGAAAAGCGAGAGCGAAGGGGAGGAAGTGATGTGAAAGTGAGACGAGAGGGAGAGAGGAGATGCTTGATGCAAGAAGACACTTGAATTCTATTCTAGTTTAGCTTTTGAGAAACATTGTATTGAAAAGCAACACAGAGTCTGTACCACTATCCGCGGCCTTATATATAATACACACACACATATATATATAATTAGTTATGAGGATGCATTTCACAGTTGGACATAACATACACTTCAACAAAGACTCATTGTGAATTACCAAGCATTAGGATATTTTTTCACAACCTTCGACCACTTTAAAATGTCATCCCAAGTATTACTTTCATGTACCAACAATCTGAGACTAAACCCAACGAACGGATACCTGTAGGGACCAGATGGATATCTGCCAGGCGAGCGTGGACAGACCCTGGGACATGTAGTGGAGCAGAGTGTTCAGGGCCCTCAGGACCAGCCACACTGCGTAGAGGCCTATTGCAGCAGTGTATATATCTGGAGCCTCTGACACTCCCACCAGACTCATCAGCAGGCGACCCACTGACACTGGGTGGAGAGGGGGGAACACAAAGGGGTCAATGCTATGGGACAGTCAAAAAAGCTAGAAAGGTTCAATTTTTAATAATCAGTGAAGAATGGGTTAAAGGTGAGGAAGGGGTGAATTTTAATTGGTGAAAAAGGGGTTAAAGCTATGGGTCAGTCAAGAAGGGGTAAATTTCAACTAGTGAAAAAGAGTTGGGAAATGTTATTTGTATGAGAATAAGGGGTTAAAAACTGGGCAAAGAACCTGGGAGGGTCATAGAGGCAACACTGGTGGCGATAGACACTGCGGCAGTGAACAGCAGAAACCCAACCAGCTGAGAGACAAGAGCAGAACATACACACCTAACATAGAAGAGATCCTTCAGCAAACACGTGTAAAAAGCACAAGAGAGAAACAGATGTAAAAAGATGCATTTGAACGTATCGGCTAGGTAAGTTTAAAGTTGTGGAGATGACATCTTACTCTGAGGTAGAAGAAGCGAGGTCGAAGGTAAGGCTTGAATGGAGCAAAGCCAGGTCCCAGGATCTGGACCGGTCCGTCATACACCGGACCGTCACGGTCAGCTTGGTCTTGCTCGGGTTGACCATCACGGTCAGCTTGGTCTTGCTCGGGTGGACCATCACGGTCAGCTTGGTCTTGCTCGGGTGGACCATCACGGTCAGCTTGGTCTTGTTCTGGTGGACCGTCACGGTCCCTGATGGTATCGTGTGGTATTTGATGGATAATGTTCTCGTGTACATCGACAACATCACCCTACGACCACAGAAAAGAGAGAGAGAGAGAGAGAGAGAGAGAGAGACGAGAGAAAAGAGGGCGAAAGAATGTGCTAAAAAGGGGCTCAGTTACAAGTGGGCATCAAAAGCGGCTCACCCCAGTCTGTGCCTTGTCCAGAAGATATGACTGGAGACCACTGGGTGACAGAGACAATGAACAAGAGGCGCATTACTTAGTTGTGATCCGTTATACAACTAACGAAGGGACGCACAACGTAGCAATTTAGCAGAAGATGCGACTAAAAACTGACGACTCATTTCAACACCAGTGAAGTAATCAGGCCCAGTATAAGACTCATAAGAGAGAAGCAGAGAGTCTGGCCCAGTGGCAACACAATGGTATTAAAGAGTATCGACTCACAACGGTACATAGGCTACGTCCACAACAGCACATCGGCTAGTTAGTACCTCACTCATAGGGGCCAGTTGTATATCAGACTCACAACAGATAGGCGGAGAGTCTGGCCCAGTGTTTGATGAGGAACTTGAGGCCGGCCCGACTGTTGCCGTGCTCTAGGAGCGTCGGGACCACAAACTGCAGTAGAATCAGCTCCAGCTGGATCTCTCTTATCGGACTGATGGAACTGCAGACACGTAGTATAATAGAGACATTAGAGTATAATACAGTATAATACAGACAGTACAATACATACATTAGAGACGCTGTAGATTTCAAGTGAGAAATGAAAGTGTGCATTTTGTGGGGAAGTTTTCTCAGCGCATATCGGTAGGTGGAACTCATCCCCTAACAGAGTGTGCTACTATGCAGTGAACTTGCTCCCATGTGGTCTTATGTACACATACAATAGTTTAGTACAAGTGAAGTGATATTACAAAACCTGGCAATGGTGAGGTTGAAGGGAAGGAAAGAGGGGAAGAGGAAGGAGATGACTCGACTCGGAATGAACAGAGCAAACATCACACAGACTCCAAACATCAACTGCAACAGACAGACAATGCATTCCTTCATAGTCACTTCATACATGTACAGTACATCGTGGAGTTTCAGAATTGTGAGCATCTTTCGTGCAGAAAATGTAATATTTAGCAGTAGTATATCAAATCAACCAGCACTATGGCGAATGGAGCTACACTTACACAAGACATGACAAATCTCCGCAAGTGCCTCTGCATCGGCAGCCCAATCATCTGTGCAATGATGTGCAGATCATACACAAACAGCACACGAAATATCACAGCCCCATTAACAGTATCTACAATGCTAGGTATTACCATGCCCATCTCTACAATATGGGGCCAACAATTTTGTCCCTTGTAGAGAGGTCGTCCCTATCTCAGAGGTAAAGTATTAGCATGGGGTTGAAATGAGTGTCCTTTGTACAGAGGTTGTCCCTATCTCCTTATCGGAGGTTCCACTGTAATATCATCATATTAGCGATGTACAACCTCTTGTATGGGGTGGAAGTTTTGGTCGTTGAGGTTGCGGAGGAACCAGAGGACGCCAGGTCGGAGGACCTCTCTCAGGAGCATCACGAACGAGGCGAGGTAGAAGATGAAGATCATGCCAGCCAGCCAGTGGAGAAACATTATCGTACCTGCCACACCACAACACCCAATCAATACTCCGAACACTACCCCAGAAATACAATTTCTACACAGTATTAATTTTGTTGGAAGCTCAGACCAACACCCAAACAGTGTCGTAGAGTTAGCAAGTGAAGAGGGCCTACCCGGTTTTCTAATGGCACAGCTTTTTACAAATAATTACCACTATCTAGCAATTCGCCTACTAAATACCACAAGTTCCAATCCACAGGTATATACAGTGTGTGTGTGTTTGTTCCATGTACTACATGTCTGTTTACCTGGAGCTTTTTGGAGGCTCTCTTGTCTCGAGGACAGCGTTGACCCAAACAGACCCTGGGTGGTGAGAAATGGAGAAAGAGAGTGAGGAGGGAGAGAGGGAAGAAAAGAGTTATGAAAAGAAAGACAGACTCATGGATAGAGGGAGGGAGGAGAGGAGAGAGGAAGACAAGGAGAGAGGAGAGAGGGAGTAAGGAGGGAGACAAGGAAGGAAAAAGTGGGAGAGAAGACAGAGCCAGGGATGGAGGACTCACAAAGGCGCAGATGTCGATCCACCAGCCACACAAGAGAGGGAATATCCCAGCCTCCACTGCCAGTATCATCCCAACCTTGATAGCCACATACATCACTCCCAGGACACTTTGCACTCTACGTATACCAGCAGACAGAGGAGAGAAGAAAAACCAACTACTGCATAGGAGCTTTCATACATGTCTATGAAGAGACTTAGTACCTCTGCATTAGGTGTATGTACATACAATCATATCCATGTGTATATACATCAAGTGATCTCTAACAGATTGCTGGTATTGCGCTGGTATTACAATGTCGTCCAACTTTCGTATACACGTGTATGTATGGTATACACACGTACCTTGGCAGTCTTATCCATCCCATCCCATACTAAACAACGCAGTCAAGGAACAAGGACGTCGGACACACACAATGATCCAGGCACACAAAAATGTTTGGCAAGCAAAGCAAGTCAGGTTGAAATTACGAGCGAAAAATATTGAGGGAGGGAACTTTCGTGATTGGAAGGCAGTTAACAATGTCACACTTACATACAGACTTTGGTAATGCAAATAGAGAGAGCCCCCCACTAGCTTAACAAGGAGAAAACTTTTTAACTTTCGCAGTTGTACTTGAAACAATGAAAAACGCAACCGTTATCTGTCCCTGAATGATTCCCGCTATACATTACGGAGTCTTGCTCTGGTAGAATGCATTGGTACTACTACTGCTGCTGGTGGATACGTAGAAGGCAATGATGACACAACAGACGACGATGTAGCCGATGAAAGTAGCGACTGCTCCTCTCCACGTGACTATTCCCACCTGAAACAATAACAGACAACACATCAATAGCTGCATTTACTACTCACCATTTACTACACATCAATAGCTGCATTTACTACACATTAGTACAGGTAAATTACACCGGTTAGTTTGGGAAATACATCTCTATTTCAGCACCTGTTCATACACACGGTAATCCGGTTGCAATTATGAAATTATGACATGTACTGTACATACTACGTACGTATGTCCATTGTTTGGTAACAGCTGTGAGATGCAAGTGAGTCCGATATAAACAGAGAACGTACGAGAGGAAACTTTACGATGGGGAAAGCCTAGTTTCATGGGTTGTGCAAATCCACGAGATTCCGTGAGCAGAGACGTCTCACAGCAACCTAGACCAAAGTTCCCCATCACACAGTAAAGGGAACAACTATTCCCTTTAAGGCACCACATTCCAGCAACCTATCGTCACCTCATAATGCAGCTGTCATAGCTAAACCTCCTAGCCTCCACCCTCCTACAGTTGTACATAATGTAAATATGTGGTAGCATTGACAATGTATGAGGTTGGTACACATGTACTGTATGTAAGTGCAAAACAGGACTGACCACGTCCCAGAGGGAAGTGAGGGCAGCTGCCAGTCTCCCAATCTGGTACGGAACGAAGACTGAGGCAAAGGAACAGAATATAACCACAAACACATCAGCCTACAAGTGTCACTCACTGAAGCTCATAATAAGAGCCGACACGAGGCAGATGAGCCACAGGACATGTTCCTGAGAGACACAAAACAAAGACTAGCTTCGAGATTGTACACAAATTTGCTTGAAATGGGCTTAAAAATGCTGCTGGCCCTCCAGAATTGATGGACCACGTACATCCAAGGTTCTACGGGCTGGCGGTATTTGCGTGAAGAAGGTTTATAGGTATGAGCCATGTAATACACGTATGTTGTGAGTGTATGACACAGGGGGACTCTCACCAGGAAACGGTAGGTCCCATCCAGCCCCAGCAACTGTGGATGTAGTGAGAGAATACACAGTGTTTAACATACGCAGAGCATCTTTCACACAATTCAACGTATACATTCACAAACGTAGGCACCATTCATACATTTTATACCACACGATCGGTTTTCCTCCGAGTGCATAACATTAGCTAGTACAAACACACACTTTTTTCTTCATTGGAGTTGGCCTAATGATAATGGAAGTTCACTTCTGGGTGTCTCTGCCAACTACCACCAACACTTATCAAAAAAACGGAATGCTGCGATGGTTAAATGAATGTAAATACTGTATCTTGCCAATGAAACTCATGAAACAATCGCACAATGGGGTTGATTAGCAATAAACAGATGTCAGTATAATTATACTAGGAATGTACATGCGCATATCTTGCCTCGCACCTGCCAGCCAATGCGGTAACAGTCCGACTGAGGCCGCTCATGCGTGCGCTCTACTGACTGTACGTACGCATATCACGAGAATACAACCCGGAGTACTCGGCAATAAAGACAAGACAGAGAGTACAGTGGTTGTTGATGTGCCTTACTCTAGCCCACGTGATCTCCTCATTCAATTCTGGCCTGCCAGGCTCTGCGAGGAACGGAGAAAAACTGTAATCACAACCACAACACATGTATACCAGACAACACTCGCCCAAAGAAACCAAATGTTAGAGTACGTTGCACAGCAGACAAACAAAGACGCTAAACACACCAGCATACAGTAGTACAGGGCACCTGCAGCTTCAAACAATATTTGCACACACACGGCATATTGAAAAGAGCCAGAAGCAGTATATGAAAGAAAGCATATACAAAATTTTTTACTTCTATAAGCACGCACATGCAGTAGGGAGGTTATCGTAATGCATATAAGACTGGTATATAGTGGGTAAAGAAATGAACGGAAAAAAGACAACTTTTCTTTTACCAAGAACAGTTTCTTGCATGCAAATTAACCCTTACAAACAGGACACTTCACTAAATATTCAGACTTTGTCCCATTTCTGTCCAGATTAGAGGCGTTCCACTAATAGTCACAGAATGGAGAATACCTGGTGGGCGGTCTCGAGCCAGTCCCACTAACGCTCTCCCAATGTTTGGTCTGTTGTTGGCTGGCCTCGGGGGAAGGGGCGGGGCCACCTGTGGATGACATCATCATCACATGACTATCACATGATACTCAAACACTTGTATTATGGAGTGCACTGTACTCGCTAGCTAGTTGGTCAGTCTTTCTCCTCACGTAACGTTCAGGCCACCCATTGTTCACAGAAACTCCTGAGAATTGCACTGCAATCTTCAGCTAAAGTCGAGGTATTAGGTACTGTTACTTGGCCTGTCTCTCCTCTCACATACTCACTAAAAGTACGAAAGATTTAGGCCACCCTATTTTCCAGTCACTCCTGAGAATTGCACTGCAATCTTCAGCTAAAGTCGAGGTATTAGGTACTGTTACTTGGCCTGTCTCTCCTCTCACATACTCACTAAAAGTACGAAAGATTTAGGCCACCCTATTTTCCAGTCACTCCTGAGAATTGCACTGCACTCTCCAGTTATAGTCAAGATATTCACCACTGCTAGTTTGCCATTATTACCTCTCACATACTCACTAAAAGTACGAAAAATTAAGCCGCCCTATTTTCTAAAGTCACTCCTGAGAATTGCACTGCACTCTTCAGCTATATGCATAGTCTTTTAATACTCTTAGTTGTCCTATTACCAATTCACCAAAAGTACCAGTATAATAATCTTACAGCGTCATTCTGGGGTCTTCCCAGCAGTCTGTTGTACCATCTGGAAGTGAAAGTTCAACATCACGGACACAAACGGATGGATAGAGTGGCACACCTTCTGTTTTCCTGTCCACCTTCGTTCTGCCCGTCCTGTCCAACAGGTCGGTCCTCCGCAATCAGACCAGCTGCTATCCGTTCTTTTCTCCTCGTTGCCTCCTGCTCTCGCAAAGATAAAAGAGAAATAAATTCATGAATCTCGCTAAAGGATGAATTTTCCAAATTGCTAACAGTGATGATTGTTCTAACAATTCAGCAGGGCAAAACAGCGACTTCAAAATGTAGGGGGCACAAGTTTATTTTTAACAGAGACAAACTAATGGCAAAGGCTCACCACTAGTTTGAATTTTGTGACGCGGAGTCTTCTAATTAGAGCACTCTCCACTGGCAGCAGTTTCCCGACTTCGGCATTCTCCATGTCGGCATCCCACCCCTCCACCTCTGTCTCCTCCTCCTCCTCCTTCCCCTCGTCCGGGTGGGTGACTCCAAACACATAGTGCTCTCCATACGTCATCACCCTACCCAACAACATCATCAGCCGAGAAAAACACTCAACTAAAGGGCATTTTATCCGCGATGCAAGAAAAATAGAGTTGCATGGAACTTCACATGTATGGGTATGATAGACCATGAAAAAACATGTTTATAGCGTAGCTATCCTTTTAACCTTTTCATGCATATTTCATTGGCAGATAAACTAGTAGTGATACTAGCTAAAAGAATAATAAGAAAGAACCCTTCAACCACCCCACCCATCCTCTGAAAACTCTCTCTCACTGATGCTCTTGTCATAGACCATGTAAGAAATAGAAAGCATTGCTTTTGCGTGCAACATGTTGTGTTGACCATCACCGTACATTAGAAGCTGCATGAAATTTTGTCTCACTAAACGAAAGTCTAAAGTGCATCGTGGCCCCTGTGTTTCAGGAACTGACGATAGAACATATCTCCAAAATCGTATAGAGAGGGAGTGTATGTGTGACAGTCTCACTGGCAGATCATCTCGGTGTGTTCCTGCTGGTTCCTGAGGATCCTCCGTTGTTCCTGCCTCACCTGCTCCAGTCTCCTCTCCGTCTCCTCCCTCTCTGTCACGTCCATCTCCCTTCTCTCTCGTCGGATGAGCTGCAGAAATCACACAACGACACAGTACACGCTTTTACCGACTTACCGGCAGGTTAATTGGCAAGCAAAGCAAGCTCTCCTAGTCATCTCTATTGTGGAGTTTTCCACGTCTGTGAGCACTGTCTGCCATACTTTAATGTTTGAACACGAAACACCAAATTTTTCGCATACATCTGCGACTAACCTCGCGAACCTTTTTTTCACAACCATTACCTCACACACTAGTACTAGTGTACAAAATATGATTTCCTAGAGATACTGCCCACCCGGAGTACACCAAATTGACATTCATAAGTGTGACCGACACATAATGTTGTGGCGAGAGACGATATATACGCACTCGGCAATATAGTATGACATACTGAAAATGTGGCTACTTTGGCTATCTGCTTTGGGCTGTTGTGCAAAGATTCAGCCCGTGTAGTTTACCCAGTACATCTTCACTTTCAGTACAGAACAGGAACACATCGTTTTGTACATGGAGGTCCCAACATGCGACAAGTCGAGCATAGCTACAATGCTTGTTGCGATGTAGGGCGATTCATTTACTTACATGCATATGAAACTTTAGCTTTACCATCACACTATACTGTATGTATGTATGCTGCATGTACAATACCTGCATAACAGTGACTTCTTCAGGGGTAAAGGCTTCACCCCAATCCGACGGGGGTGGAGTATGGGGTATGGGGTCGGGGGCCTTGTAAGACTCTGGTGGGGTGGCCCCCTCGTCCCCCGTCTCCTCCCGGTACCGACGCACCCTGTGTCGCTCCCGCCACCCCTCATTCCTCCGCCCTTGCTTCATCCTCGCCCCCCGCAGGACCATCATGAAGTGTCGCTGGCCCGCCCCGAGGTCGTACGAGAGCTCCAGCTCTCTCACTCTCAAATGCTCCAGTTTCTGGTCGAACCGGCGACTCTGGACCTCCTGCAGCTGCTTCATGTAGCGGGACCTCTTCTCTTGTATCTCCTCCACAGCCCGCGCAGCCTCTCTCCTCCGAGGGGATAACTGCAGCAGTACTGCCTCTGCAGCTAGTTCCTCCTCCTCCTCCTCCTCTTCCTGGTCATCCTCCTCCTCCTCGTCAAAGTCAGGGCGGTCTGCCTGCTGGTGTCTATGGCCGTCCCTAGCAACGGCTTCCCTCCGCTCCCCCTCGATGCGGTCCTGTTCGAGCCACTGCGGACCGCCGCCATTACGAATCTGGTCCTGGAGCCAGACCACGCTGATGAACCCCAGGAGTGACAGCAGGACAATCACCAGACCGTAGAACCCATCACTGGCCAGGTTCTCCCTGTGCATCCACACACAGTCATACATGAAACACACGTGTAAATACACTATTGTCTTTTTTTTACTTCAAGGATATATCTACAAGAATCGTTGAGCAAAGTTAGCCAATCTACAGTTGACTTCCTCACAAAAATGCATTAATACAGTACTTATGATGACACACTGTGTATTGCATGTCTAGAAGTATACACTACATACATGTAGTACACACATAAACTTGATATGCGGTGTCTTTGTGAGTGTGTGGATGAATAACTCACAGTGATATGAGCTCCAGAGGGAACCGCACAAACGACCATAGAGTCCCATAGAACAGAACTCGGTAGATCCGATCTACGCACGAGACACAAAGTTCACCGTATTACGCACTCCAACACATGCTAAAACCCCACATCTAGCATGTACGTGTGTTACCACAGAAAGTCAGACCACACCATCATGGTCTGATGCTATCACAAACATACCTCTCACACATATCTTGACACCACACCTACATAGTTATCAAGCTACACATCACTGAAAGTGCAAGTGAAAGTGTCGTGTATGACATCAGGAACAAAAAGGCTGGCATGTCCTTCTGAAAGCCTGGAACAGCAGCATCCATACCGCTGAGTATTTACACCTCAATGGTTGTTTTGATGCTGGTCCACAAACACACAGGTCCCAGGGAGATACTGTGTTTTTCCCAACAGAACTTTTCCTTACATGTGCACCGGGCTCCATACGCACGTGTCCACACTCACACGGAGCTATGTATATATTGCTGAGAAGCTCTGGGGGTCCGCAGTGTGAGTGTGGATATAGCTAATGTCAGAGGCGTATTGTGCAAACAGTTACCTCCCAAGACTGCTGACACAACTGGTAGTGTAGTAGTATACACAACTGCGTGTAATGGACTACTAGTCGGATTAAAACGCAGAGTGGTACAGTACAGAGCTCAGTTGTAGGGCAGAGTGAGAGACAGATAGAACTGTAGTTTGACACGACCGAAGAGCGGTGGATAAAAGTGTTAGGACTTTACACTGGCATACGGAACCAGTAGAAAAGGTTCTCGAGTGAAACCTTTGCTGCAGCAGTAAAGTTACTGTTCAGGAGGTAAGTATGGGACTCTATGTAGCATGCTATACCTTTGTTTCAGAGCTACAGATCAGTCCAGTACTATATCAGCATCACCAACGTAAAGGCAATTGATTGATCATAGTATAAAAGCTATATTTCATAGAGTAACTCGATCATCACACACTTTTCTTCACAGCCTAACATACAGTTCGGCAGTTTTGCCGGAGAAGAGTGTAAAAGAATGTCGAAAAAGTTCAGGTTCCAGAGCGTAGTTCTCGACCACGCGAAACCCCTGGGGTCAGGTTACTATGGCAACACGTACACGGCTCACTGCGACCACCTTCTGTGTGCCGGGAAGCACATGACGCCAGAGCTTTTTGAAGTTGAGCGAGAGTCCGGCTGGGGAGGCACCGCCAGCCGGAGGGAGGGGAAGATCAAGAAGAGCCTCATCACGGCATTCCTGCACGAAGTGGACAACCTGCGCCGCATCTGCCACCCCAACTTGGTCCAGTACCTGGGCACCCACGTCGACGCGGACTCTGGACTCCCGTCCTCATCATGGAGCTCTGCCAGGACAACCTCACCACCTACCTCGACAAGTACTTCGAGTCTCTCGCCTATCACAAGAAGGTGAGTCTACTGCACGACGTCGCCCTCGCCCTCGTGTTCCTCCACGCTCACGGGATCGTCCACGGGAACCTCGGCAGCAACAACGTGTTCGTTGTCCCCTATCGTCTCCCGCGGGCAAAGATCTCCGATTACGGGCTGTGCCGAATGCCTAGCATCGTCAAACACAGCTCCAGGTACTACCGAGGGAACTCGGCATATCTACCGCCAAATCCACTGGTCTGTCTCCTGAAGAACGCACCAAAGGTTGACTGCTACTCGTGGGGAGTGCTGGCCACTCAGATGCTCACCAACCAGCTGCCTCTACCTCCTCCCAAACCCTCTGAAAAGGTACATACGCACACACAGAGGTTTAGCTCAGCAGAGAAGAGTTGGTGTACACCCTCCATCTCCAACCCTGCTTTCCCCTCTACTGAAGTATATTTAACCATGATTACAAGCAGTTTGTGGTCTTTGGCAGCGGATGTGTGGGTAAATGGTCATTCAGGCCCAATTATTCACTTCCAGGCTAAACGGTGTCCTATGCATTTGTGAGTTCATTTAGTGAAGCTCATCACCATCTTCAAGCCATAATTTATCACTCATCAGTTCCACAGTTGGTATCATCAGATCATTGTATAGGCTTGAACAATGCAGCTTTTGTACTCCGTTGCACGCCTACAAAACAATGCACTGATCTTCAAGCGCAATACAACCATGACCAAAATAAGTCATACAATGCAACTAAGTATATTATAAGAGAGTAAGACTATGATTGGTCATGTTTAATGCACAGGTGAAGGGAGAGCAGCCGATAAACATAGAGGAGCATCACAAGACGATCCTGGCATTGGTAAATTCAGCCAACCCTCTCCTCCCCATCATCAAGAGTTCTCTCAGGCAGCTCGAGGGGCACCGCCCACCCAGCGACGTCATCAGCTACAGCCTCGCAGAGCTCAAGGCGGACAGGATCTACATCGACAGCGTGGAAAAGGAGTCAAAGGAGAAGCAGCAACAACAACAACAACCGCCGAAAAGGGAGGAGAAGGAGAAGAGCATGGCGGGTACCAGCAAGCTGAAGAAAGATCTGCGGGAGAGCAAGATGGAGGTGGAGAAGCTAAGGAAGGAGCTGTTTGGAGCGGGGAGGCAACAAAGGGTGGTGCTAAGACCGACCTTCTCGGAAGACACCACAGAGAGGAGGGTCAAGACAATGAAATTCACTCGCAGCGGCAAGGATGATGAGCACATGAATAGATACGGGATGAGTGTACCAATACTGGACTCCAACAGTATCCTCCACGGAGGCAGCAACAGAGAGATCCTCGGGAGTTACTGCTCGGAAGAGGGTGCCCTGAAGGAAGTGGAGGGAGAGGCAAACGGGAGAAACAGCATTCTGAGGGCCAAGTCGTGCAGCAGGGAGCTGGAGCTGGTCGGGGAGGAGGAAGAGGCTGCGTCGGGAAAGATGGAGGAGTGGAGGGAGGAGACTGATGCTGTTGACCTCGCGGGTCCCAAGACTGCAAGCAGCCACACTGGGTGCTAGCTCGAAGAAGAAAAGATGGAGTCTACTGCGGAAGAGCTCCACGCTTCCAGACATGCAAGCCCCAGCGAACACCCCGACACTGACAGTTAGGGTTGGAACCAGCGCACTCTCGGCCATGGTTCGCGGATACTCGGCTGTTGACGAGGAAGGAAAGGCCTTCTTTGCCTCCTTCTCGTCCTCCGACAAGCGAATCTACACGTGCAAGGTCCACAAGCACTCGAAGAACCTAAGCTGGCTGGTCATCCCCGAGTGCCCCCACTTTGAGTTCGGACTTGCTCTGGTCAATAATTCCGTCACGGCCGTGGGTGGGTACATGCAAGAGTACCGACCGAGCCAGCCCTCAAACGTCCTCCTCACGTACAGCGAGATCAGGCGGCAGTGGACTGAGCGGTTTCCACCCATGCTCACTCGGCGACGCCTCCCCGCAGTTGTCACCACTCGCTCCCTCCTGATTGTAGCCGGCGGCAACGGCAACAGGAATGAGATTCTGGCGACGGTCGAAATCATGGACCTCCAGACGATGAGTTGGTCGATAACTGTCCAGCTACCGATGGGGCTCACCCATGCCTCGGCCACCATCCTCGACGACTGCATACACATTGCAGGTTGGAGTTGTGCTAATTCAGCGTGTGTGTATGTACTTTTACTGGTAATTGTCACTCTAGCACTTGTAAATTACACAAAACATCCGTTGTTAGACTCAAGAAACACTAACGTTGTAGATTGACAGCACAGGAAAACAGAGAGTGCAGTACCACACACACTTCTACGTACCAACCAGACAGTACCACCACACACTTACATACTAATTAGACACTATTTAAAGGGGGACACATTTTGTACACATTCATCTATTTCCTCGCTATGTCCACATTAGTCATTAGTAAGTATACCTACACCTCAACAGCCCTTATAGTTTAAAGTGTACTATATGCCATTTAAAGATGTATCTGGCTGTTACAACAGGAGGCCAGAACGCAGCAGGGCCGACAAATGCCCACTTCACCTCAAACGTCACCTGCGCCCCGGGAATCTACGGCAGAGAGGAGCTCTCGCCGTGGAAGAAGGGCTACAAGACCCCGACACTCTGGTGCACGCTGGCGGCTGTGGACGGGCGCCTCCTCGCCATGGGAGGCCAGGACGACCACAAGACGTGCAGCAGCGGAATCTTCATGTTTGATTATCGCAGCGACGTGTGGGTGAAGGTGGGGAACATGCGGCACAAGAGGTCGGCCTGTCTGGTGGCGGTGCCCAACGGAGAGGGCTACGAGGGTATGATGGTGGTGGTCGGGGGATTCATCAGGAAAAACGAGGCCACCAATGCTGCTGAGGTCATTACATGCATATCCAAGTAGAACAAAAATTCATCATTTTCCTGGATTTTCAAGACAGTATGCAGTATCACTTCTTTACTTGCAGTATTCAGTAATTTTTTTTTTACTCCATACCCACACACACACACACAAGTCATATAATTATGGTAAGCACAATTCCAAATTCAATGCCAGCGCTTATTTGCTTACTAAATTGCATATTATTACAGTCACTATAATTTACTATCACTTCACTCATACTATGCATGTTTTTAATCAGTTCACACTGCTGTCACTCATCATTTTCAATTTTTATACGTATTTTTTCTGACAACCACACATATTCATCATAGTTGAAGAAACTTTGCTGTTTGAAAGGAAAACTTTACGGTCGGACAATACTGTACTTTATACAGTAATCGGTGAAATACTTTGCTATTCAATTGGCAGTGTTGAAAGCTATACAGTACATATACATGGACTTATGGACTGCAAGTTGGGTAACATTAGCTACCAGTGAGAGTGACTCACAGATGCAGACAGGCATGATGAAGAGCCAGACAAACGCCACCAGAGAGAGATGGAGCCAGTGGCGGACATTTTTAGCCATGCCCTTCAGGACTCCGCGGAAAAACTTGGAGAAGGAGAGACTCTGGGGCATGCTCGGATGGTAGACTGACGGTAGTGGAGGAGAGGAAAGGGTTAAATGTGGAGGAGGGGAAAGGGTTAAATGTGGAGGAGAGAAAAGAGGAGTTAAATGTGGAGGAGAGAAAGGGTTAAATGTGGAGGAGAGAAAAGAGGAGTTAAAACACTATTTGACGGGCGTAACAAATAACTCACTGGGGTTGAACACAAATTCATGTTTGCAGAGCTCACAGTGACTGTAAACAAGAGAAAGACATGAAGCACATTACCATGCACTTAAGAAATGCTTTAAGTGCTAGCTCATGTATATTATATGTACATACATACCTCTTTCCACTATGCTTTAGCCACTGAACAAGACTGTGCGTAGAGAGAAACGGCAAAGCATAAGTGTGTGCACATGAAGTATGGTCAAAAGAGTGCGAAGTAAAACCACCAAACACACCCTCTCAGTGATGGACACCTCTCCATAAAGGACATTTGGTTCTGCCCCATACTAATACCTAGTGTGCATCACATTACCTCCGAAAAAGGGGTATCTCTCAATAAAGGACATTTGGTTCTGCCCCATACTAATACCTAGTATATCACATTACCTCCGAATAAGGGGTATCTCTCAATAAAGGACATTTGGTTCTGCCCCATACTAATACCTAGTATATCACATTACCTCCGAATAAGGGGTATCTCTCAATAAAGGACATTTGGTTCTGCCCCATACTAATACCTAGTATATCACATTACCTCCGAAAAAGGGGTATCTCTCAATAAAGGACATTTGGTTCTGCCCCATACTAATACCTAGTATATCACATTACCTCCGAATAAGGGGTATCTCTCAATAAAGGACAATTTCGGTGAGTCCCTTATTCAGAGGTATCACTGTGTGTGTACAGAGAGAGTGTGGCTCACCACTCTTGGTGAATGAACTTGATGCTGCCAGTGCAGAGACAGGGGTGGAAGAGAGGTCGTCCGGGCGTGGACCCAGTGCGGCACACACGACAGATGTCTCCTGCAGACAGTAGAGGAGAGAGGCAGGGAGGCAGGGAGGAAAACGCTTCACACATCATCAGACTGTAGCAATCAAAGCTTCCCCTATAGACATGCTTAGCACCACTTTCTTGTGCACCTCGTAAATACTTTATAGCACAATGCTTTCCTGTACAAACACACACTGTGAAAAAATTTGCCGGGAAGGTTGTAGGGTGTCCCTAAATTTAAGATGAATCAGAAATGTGTGAGTGGGCGAAACTCATGATGCACATTGCTCTGCAATACTTTTCATACGACTTGTTACTAAGATGAGATACCAAAGACTTATGGTGTAGGTTCTTAAATACAGACACAATGGACCACCGTGCCAGCAGCACGGGTCTGCTTGCACAGGCTTGCGTTTCCATCCTGAAGATGACGAAACACGGGATGACCCCGCCTTTCATTTGATATTTTTGGGACAGAAAAGCGCCCACGGTGGCCATTACCTCCGTCTTTCTGCGAATTTCCGGACAGAAACTCGTCGTCTTCGTCATCCTCGAAGTGCTGAGGGTGATATATCAGCCCGTCCTGCGTAAAAGACAAGTTGGCAGACGCCATTTTCGATCCTGGAGGCTGGGTAACTTGACCTATTCGTATTGTCACGCATCGCGCATGCGCGTGGAGAAATGGGTTTGCGGTCATCTCCGGATATATCCGGATGGGAATTTGTGTAACCCCAATACCCTGACGGTGCTTCCTGTCGTACTTCCGACAAAGGGGGTGTATAAATAAAAAGCAAAGAACATCATCACTACAATTCTTGGGATAGTCAGTAGCTATCACTTATACAGCATGATTTGATAGACTAGGCTGAATGAAATTCATCCGGAAAGTAGCAGCTTACCAACCACATTTCTACGTGCAGAGCAGGATGGACTATATAATGATCAGAGGGTGCTGAGAAACCACCAACAGAGACCTCACAGCAGCCACCCATCCAATGGAAGATCAGACAGAGAGGTTCACAACTGAAGATGATCTGCAGCAATTTAGGAATCTACAAGCTCCACTGCACGGTGCAGGCTCCTCTACCGATGATCCTAACAACTCTAGCCATCAGAATAGAGAAGTCAATGGAATCAGAGGGGCATCAGAACAGACGGAAATTCACCAAATGGCTTGTGAACCAACTCTACAATCCACTGCAACAAAGAAGAGGCGATTTTTTGCGTCTATGGCTAAAATAACTGGACTGCTGATCTTAGGCACTGTTATAGCTGGACTCTTCTCAGTACCAGTAGCACTTTTCATCCTCAAAGCTAATGTAAGGCAAACACACACACACACACACATCTTTAATGCATACACTAAGTTCTAAACATCCCATTATACAGGATTCTAGTGCAGAGGGTGTGTGCACTGGAGAGGTGTACAGGGGTGATATCTGCAGAACATTTCTAGCTGCACGACAGAGCTGCATTCCCGGCAGGGAGAATAGCTCAGAGATCCTGGTGGTACTAACAGAGTCACAGCAGGCAATATTTGAGCAAGGGTTGTCGGCGCTACGACCGTTCCTGTCAACAAGTCCAGAGTGCGGAGATGAATTGTTGGAATTTTTCTGCCTCGAGGCGGGACTATGTGATCCAGCTGGTGTTATTCAGAGGACCTCAAGGCAAGAGTGCGAGAGGATCACCACGAGAACTTGTGCAACAGAGTTCCAACAGGTCCTGCCTATACTTCAGGGTAGAGGACTCGATGTGGCCTGCGATACATTCCCAGAGGAGAGCAGTGCATGCACCACTAGTAAGTCCCTTAATGTCATTGTAACTCCTACACAGCTTGCATGTACAGGACATGGCCATGGCATCTATTTGTGTACAGTAACACCCCACAATCACATCTAGAGTATAATAACCTTGGTGATTGGCCTAATAGGGACAAAGACTACTACTGGCAACTTGTTCTGTGTTTCTTTCAATATGCAGATAGTACACTTGGAAGTGGATTTGAAACGACTATCTCTTCTCAACCTGCAATTCCACAAACAACAATTACCGTAAGTACTGTTACAAGTCAGCCTCAGTCAATGATTTGTATATACAATCAGCCTTGGTTAATGTAAACCTGCATTTGGTCAATGACTAGGTCATTGTAAAGTCAGCCTTGGTCAATGTAACGTCAATGTAAAATCAGCCTTGGTCATTGTAATATTTTGTGGCCTTTTCAATGTGCAGAGAAATTGCAGTGAGGGATTCTTTGTGAATGAGGACAGCGACCTGCGACTGTGCACGCCAGAGTGTGGGGAGTGGGTGGCCACAATCAACCAGCCAACAGCGGGTGTTTAACGCCACTAACCTAACAGCCGGAGCACTTGGTTTAATCCTCTCTTTGACGGTGGTGATTCTCTCGTGCATTTACTACAAGACAACGTACGTAAACAGCAGCTGCTGGGCTATATATAGGTTTACACAAAGCTGGCCGAGCACTCCACAAAACCAACCGCTTCCTGGAATCAATAATATAGTTTTACTCCCCAATTATTACACCCACCATTTTGTGGGTTAAGATTTTGGAGAGATACCTTCCTTTTCCCTGTATTGTGACATCCCATATTGTGGGTTCCAATTCTCCAGTGTCTCAGTCAATAAGAGACCCATTATGTACTGTCATAATTATTACACTGAAAATACTGATTATGCCTATTTAGGTTCCACTTCCCAGGGATATTCATATTCTACCAGATGCTGAGCTCACTAGTGTACATTGCAATATTCCTCCTCAACTACGTGGACTTCAAGGGCCTGTTCTGCCAGTCTAGAGATCTGGTGGAGAGTCTCATGCCAGGCAATGAGACTCCCTTCTGTATCATATCAGGTACAACTGCAACTGCAACACACACAGTACAGGTGTTCGTGAAATTAGGCTGCATAATTATCTGTTAATTATGCTCCCACATTTTACTCCCTCTCTCAGCTGCAGCATGGATCTACATCAGCTCCCAGGTAGCTCTTTGGTGGATATTCCACCTCTCCATGATCTTCTGTGCCGTATTCTGGCCCTTCAAGTACCACTACTGGCGGCAATCGGGCTGCCTCAAGTACATCCATCTTGTGATGGTCCTCACGGCACTCGTCCTCCCCATTGTACCAGTCATTATATGCCTCAAATTGGACGGATACGTGCTCTATACCCTCATTCAGCCCATGTGTGTGGCGAGAAACTCCCAGGCAGCTTTCTATTCCCACGTCCTGCCACTTATATCTGCAGTGGCCGTTGGACTTTACCTCCTCATTCTCATCCTTTGGAAGTTCTTTTCAGAGGTATGTTATGCAGTATATATATAGAACCCCCAATAAAAGACACTCCAAATAAACAATAGCTCTGATAAAGGACACTCTCCGAATTTCCTATCATCCCAGTAGCTACACATTTTAAACTTTAAAGGAGAGGACAACCTCCCTATAAAGGACAAAGTACCTGGTTTATTATTCAACTGTATATCACTATTAATCTCAGAATGTACCAATCCCTACCACTATTACTCTAACTGATACCAAACACAACGTTATGCCCACACCATATAATACCCAAGCCCTTAGTCACCAAGATTACCCACTTTGTTGGCATACAAGATTCTCTCTAAATGTGAAGTTACATCATGCCTAGAACAAAAACACACCCACCAGAGGTGGCAATAACCCATAGCCTGAGAGCCAGGAAGTCACTTCATGCCTATACACTGGACAACCAGCTAGAGTTATGTGATACAATAAGTCTTTGAAAGGGAATGCCAGAGATGCTGGGCTAAATTTAGTGTCTGTTACTAAAAGCAGAAATTAATTGCAATATTTCACTGGCTTAGTACAACATTTGTAAACTTAGTACTGTCCATTCCCTTTAAAACCTGGCTTTCTTCTCTTGCAGGAATGTAGGACATCAAGGCGGCAAGGTTCAGCCAAGAGACAGGTGGAGGTCAAGATACTTCTCCTACTTCTCTGCTACATTATCGTTTGGACGGATGCCATTGGAGTGACTGTAGCCACGCTGATAGAGGCCCAAGACTACCGCAACACACTGATTGAATACTTCACCTGCGAGGCATCGGGCACGGAAGAATGCCCGCGGGGAACTTTCGAACAGTTTGACATTGTCTCAAAGTTGATTGCCGCTTTTCTGATTTCCCTCTACTACACCCGGCATCTTCCTCATCTACTTTGTTAGGCAGTGCAAATGCAAGAGATCGCAAGACATTAGCTTTTCGGGGACAAGTGAAACAGTTCTTTCCAGAAGTATAAGAATACACATGGATCACTAGTATTGCAACCACTCATTTATTTTTTCACTTTTTGTGTCGAATTCTCATTGCTGTACATCAAAGTCTACATATGCTCTACATTGACACAATAAACACAGCCCACTGTTCAGTTTCAGATGTGCGGTCTTGAAATGGTAATTTGTGCAAACATTTCTCCACACTGGCAGCACTGTGCGGGGCCAACAAACAACGTGTATTCACTACTTCAGCATTGTAGTCCTTGTATATATATATATATATATATATACCTTGCTGTTTTTGACCCTGCTAGCATGTGATGTCCCTTCCGTTCACTTTCATTTCCAGCTTGAGTGTCCCATAACCTGACTTCGCCATTCTATTGCATGTTTTACCATTATGTGATATAATAGTGGGAGGTATACATAGAGTATGGCATACCTTATCTCCCGTCACTATCCACTTTTTATCCTTCCCAAATTTGGCATCCTTTATCCAGCTAGTGTGACCCTGGAGGAATTAGATACCTTAATTGAGCAAAACTGGAAAAAGGTATAAACTAACTTTATATGTATTTCTGAGCTGATGTGTGTGATTGCACCAAACATTCACATTGGAGTCATAGCCAGCAGACACAATCAGCGAATCTGGTGCATTCATGAGATAACACGCACGATCGGCGATCTGCACAATTCATATATGTGCTAGGCAATCTGTTCTCTCACCGTCCTTGGAAAAGTTGCAGCTGCTGACACAGCCACGGTGCTGCCCCAACACCACAGGTCCCTGTGACCTGCACAACACAACCTGATACTGTCTATGGCAAAATGTCCGTAAGGTTTCCATCAATGAACATAGGAAGTTCCAAATCCTATACTTCGGACACTCCAGAAGTAGAAAGGTATTGTATGGGTGCCTAGTTCCTGTCAACCTATAGAGTGACTGAGGCCCCACATAGCGCTTTCCTGTGAGGGAACTAGTATGGAACTCCTTTGAACCTATGTAAAGGTGTCTGCACTATTTCTCAACAAAGCACTCAGGTATATACCGCACTGCCTACAAAGTCTATTGGGAATATACATACTGCATACACATGGAATGATGGGCATCTACCTGAAAGAGCCATCTGCCAAGTTGTAGAGGTGAAGGTTCGTGTCCCATGAACCAGTCAATAGCCAGTGGTTGTTGTGGGAGAAGGCACAGCAGCTGACAGTGTGCTTGTGATCTCTACATAAAATTAGTTCTGCAGTTCACAAATCACGTTCACTAGTACACAACTGACTTCCCGTATTCAACTTTACATCAGGAAGTGATTTCAGCCACATGTACACATACAACAGGTATATACAGACCTTAGTTTCAGTAGATGTTTCCACATTCTAATGTCCCACACAGCGGCTCTGCAGTCCATGGAACATGTGCAGAGATTGTTCCCACCAAAGTCAAATCGGCAACATGTGACGGTATTTGTATGACCTGCAGTTTGTGATGTAATTAATACAGGCCACAAACGTAGATGGTAGAATTATTGGCGATCAAAAAAGCAAGCACATCTAGCCGTCTGAATGTGGGATATATCCAGCGCTGTATAGCAATGTTCTAAATATGTACACTTGAACAATTGAACTGCTTGCCAAAACGTGTTGCATGCATTTTTATGGTAGATCAACCGTGTTTCGTAAGCTCTGTATGTACCCACCTGCTTCAACGGAAATGACGAGTTTGTGAAACCAATGCTCAAGCAGAAACGTTGTTATCTTTGGCCGGTTCAAAACCCGCGCGGCGCAGGTGGTGCATACGCGATGCGCATGCGCATATATTTCGGCGCGCGGCGATCGAGCGAGAGCGAGAGCTAGCTAGAGCTGCATGCTGAACGAACCTGGACCCTTGACGCACCGGTGATGGCGAGCAAGGGGAGTGGAAGAGGGCGTGTATTGAGAGACCAGGACGGAGAGCGGAGACCTGGTGAGCCGCGGTAGCCTACTGTAGTCCCAAGCCAGGCCCCACAGATATGGCGTCCACTACCACTTCATACATACACCCGCAGGCAAGAGCCAGGCGTCGTCTCGTCCTGAGCCAAAGGCACCCCAGACAGTCGAGGGACTGGCAAAGTACCTGAAATCCCTCGCAAGCGGCGACAACCTCAAAAACTACGGCGGAGTCTTTGCAGACATGTTCTGGGAGTTCTCCAGCAACGAGGAGAGGTTTACGGAGGCCGTGGCCCTGATAATCGACACTACAGTGGCGGACCGAGACTACGTACACCTTGGGGTACTCGTGTGTCAGCTGATCCTGGAGAAAAAACAAGGTCCCAAGTTCAGAATGGCCCTCATGAAGTGGTTCGAAAACCAGTTCCGTTCAAAGGCCGACATACGAGCAGTTTCAATCGAAAAGTGGCTCTCTGTATTTGCGTTCATGTGCGAGATACACTCGTGTGTGTTGCTGAGTGGACAGCCCATTTCAGTGCTGGGTGCTGCCATCTTTACAAGCATAGAGTTTCTCTTGAAGCAACCAGACCGCGAAGACGACGAGGTAGACTGCATTTGTTCGTCTTTGAAACTGTGCGGAAAGACCCTGGAAGTTACAAACCAAGACAAGATGGATGCGCTCATGGACACACTTCGAGGAATCGTCATTTCAAAGCAGAGCAGTTGTCGCGTGCGGTGTCTTGTGCTTGAGATACTGGAACTGCGGGCCATGGGCTGGAGTGACTCATCGCAGAAAACACTGGAGAAGTTTTATGTCGATGGACTAATGGATGCAGTGGCTCAAGACGAGATCGCCAGTGGGCCACAACCATAACCACTTTTCTCTGTTTGTGGCTTCCCACTCCTCCTCACTAGCTTTATACCAACAAAACTTACACTGAACATGAACAAGCTCAGCAAGTGTGTATATACCGACAGACACAGATTGACTTGGCCAACCAATCGACATTTTTAAATGCTGGTTTTGGTGTATGTAGTTTTCATCTTTTTCTGCACAATGTTCTCCAATGTATAATGCAATCACCACATAGCTGTAGAAAAACAAGTATATACCTTTGACAGTGGTGACCTTCTCCCCAGACCTCACATCCCACACATGATAGTGCCCACTGTCAGCTGCAGCCACCACCAACTGGTGGCTCAGGTTGAAATCACAGGACAGGAGCAGAGAGGACTCACTGTCACACCACTGTAAATATATACAACGATGCATCTTCAGCTTTGCAATAAACTGCAACAGTGAAGCATACTATTTTGTTGGTTGCAGACCCACTCATGTCCCAGAGAGCTACACTCTTGTCCCACGATGCAGTCAGCAACCTGTACACATGCCATCCAAATCTAGCTCTAAACTGGTTATCACACCTGTGGCTGGTTTCCTCCAGTATGCAATCTGTGATTCTATCTGCGTGACCAGCCAACTCTTCTTGCCTGCTCCCATCTTGTGCACCCTGTTGTTATACAAGACATTGGTCTACCTAGTAATACGGGGATAGTGCATGCAGTGAGCCTACCCACAAGACAATTGTAGCATCGTGCGAGGCTGTCACTATGACGGAATCGTCATAACAGAGAATGCAGGCACTCACGCAATCATGATGTGCTTGCAGGAGACTTATTTTATCCTTTACCGGCTGGGAAGGGTTGGTATTGGTGTTCTGAATATCTGCCATTGAGCCACCACGGTGCGCATCAATTAGAGACAGAAACTGGAGTCATGGCAACGACAGATAGATCTAGGCCGAATTCATTGCGCATGCGTGCGCAAGCGCAATTTAACCGCCACAGCGGCGATACCGCTGCAGAATTCAGCAATGGCTGCAGCTACGTCTTGGACGCACGAACAAGTCACAGCGGCGTTTCGCCGCATGCCAGAGCTGGAATCTCTGCTGCTCAAAGGCGTGGAGGACACGGGCGAAAGACTCGGTGAAGGCGCATTTGGCGTCGTACGCAAGCTGCGAGTCGCAGGGGCAACTTTCTGTGCGGGTAAAACCATTCACCAGGCCCTTACTGGCAACGACGACAAAGGAGCCAAAAATGTTGTGTTTAACTTCCTCAAAGAGTGCAAGATGATGGCGGACCTGCGGCACCCGAACATCGTCCAATTCATAGGCGTCTGCCTGTTGCGGGGCTCAAACATCCCGATCCTTGTCATGGAGCTTCTGACCGACTGTCTCCACCATTTTATCCTCACTCGCAAAAACATCCCGATAGGAATGAAGCAGTCGCTGCTCATGGACGTCGCATCGGCTCTCGTGTTTCTGCACTCGCGCGAACCGCAGATCATCCATCGCGACCTCACCGCCAAAAACGTCCTTGTGGACGAGAGGAGCATGAAGGCGAAGGTCGGTGATCTGGGCAACTCTCGATTCACTCGAAAATCGACTTCATCCTTGACCAGTATGCCAGGCAACCTGCTCTACATGCCCCCAGAGGCCGTTGGGCCAGATCCAGATTACTGCAACAAGCTGGACATCTTCTCTTTTGGGCATCTGAGTCTCTTCACCCTAACTCAGGAATTTCCTGATAAACTCCTTGCTCCCACCTACAACAGCCCCAAGGATGGTGGCAAGCTCATCTCCCGCACTGAAGTCGAGCGTCGGGGACCGTACATCGATCGTCTCAAATCGTCACACAGCAAAGAGCACCTCCCGCTAGTCACACTCATCAAGATGTGTCTTGACAACGTTCCAAATAGGAGACCAACTGCAATGCAAATTCTGCAGCGGTTCGAGGAATTAAACTCCGACTACGACGACGTTAGGCCGTTTCAACAACAATTTGCAATGGCTGAAATGCTCACCCAAAAAGACCAGGAAATTCAACACCTCCGAAGGAAGTTGCAGCAGAAAGAAACAGAACTGGAACTGGTAAGTTAGATCTGATGCAGACATAGTACATGTGTGGAATGGAAATTTGCAGTGGATAACACTGCATTGGTGTGGGCAAGCTTGTCATACAGTCAAGTAGTTAGTATATATTATATGCGCAGCATCCAGCGGGGTGATTTGCATCTTCTAGAGCTTGCTTGTGACAACTAACTGCCTGCATTCAAAGGTGATGTACGCATTGGCTATGTAGGCTAAAGCTCTCTTGGTCTAAGCAACTTTGGCTTGGGAATCACACCTATGAGCAACAAGTGTTAGGACAAATTGTTTAGATCCCCCATCCTTCCTGTTAGGACAAATTATTTAGATCCCACATCCTTAGTATAGTTTAGAGATGAACATGAATAAGCTAAGGTGAGATGCAAACAAACTACAGAGCATAAACCAAGTCTATACAGTAGCTACCCAGGAGACGGTTTCATCATTATGTATTTTCAACGGTATAAGTTCAACAATGAAGGATAAACAGGTGGTGTTTGTAGCTGATTTTAAAAGTTGTTCGTAAAGTTGCATTCATATTCACTATTTATTCAAGCTTCTCAAATGCACGTGTGATTTAGTGCAGTCATCAACTGTGTATTATACTCTAGGTTGGTGAGCGTGAAGTTATGAGCGGACCTCTGGAGAAGTTCTCTCCGAGGAACATCATGAGAAAATGGAAGTCGTACACTTTCAAACTGAGCGACTCGCACCTAAGGTTCTTTAACTCGTGGGTATGCAAAAACGGACTTTCATAAAACTACAATATAGTGTGTATACTCATTACAGATAAGGAAACCACGTGGTGAGATCCTGCTCTCTGCTGTGAGCCGTGTGTACATACCGCACCGCAGTGGTAGACTCCAGGGCGACAAACACTACTTTGAAGTACACTTCAACGGTAGGGACTCACCCTGGATTCTGTCTGCGTACTCTACGGTAGGTTGGAGGGATCACGCTCAAAAGTGAAAATATCAGAGCTACTCGTTTTGCATACTGCACACAGGGGGAACGGAAGGACTGGATGGCAGCCATCCGCGCTTGCCAGAAACCAAAGATGACGGCAAACGCAGCCTACGGAATGGTCCCACTCACTGCTGGTATGGACACCCCCGACACCATCGCTGAAACAGAGAAGGAGCATGACTACGAGACCATTGCCCCGCTACAGTCTCCACTGGCACCTCTCCCCGCGAAGGAGAAGCCCACACTTCCCCACCGACCGGAGGATTTGAAACGAAGACCGGCTCCTGATCAAAGTGATGTCACAGATGAAGAAAAGAGACGAAAACCGAAACCACCCATGGAAAGCCTAGCACCCATAAAAGAGGTGACGACCCCGACTTACGATAAGACCGTTGCTACCCTCAACCGCCGAGCAACCAAATTCACCCCAAACCAGTTAAGCCATCTTATCACCATGCTGCAGCAAACCCAACAGGAGGCAGTAGGCGGTCCCGAAAGTGGCGATGAAAAGAAGGATGCAGGAGGGAAGGAGCCACTGATCAGAGTTGAAGATAAGGACAGTGATCCATCTTCCGACTCCAACAAAGTCCTGCCGTACTACATAAACTATAGCAGCCTGCTTGAAGCCGACAACAGTCCACAAGAGAAGCAGGCAACGTTTCCTCGCTCCACCACCAAATCACCCTACTATGTCAACTACTTGGATGTGTGTGACCGTCGTGGGAGGCCTAGCTCGGTGAAAAATCACGGTGACTCAGAGCATAGACCTCGCTCTGTATCTCCGACAGGTCGCGACTCGCCCTACTTCACCTTCAGCAACATGATGGGTGGTGTTTCGAGGGAGAACAGCCATAGCCAGAGTCACTTGGACCTGAGGGACATGGGCACACAAGACGGCACGGGTAAAGGTTTGCGCAAACCGGCACCTTTCCCCAAACCTTCAAGTCCACCCCCTTATCTCGTGCCACTGCCCTCTTCCCATGGAAAACAGCGAGAGACACTGCGTACGCTGTGATATTTACAATTCTTTCACAGTTTAATTTTTTATACTTTTGTAGAACACATACTGAAGCAGAGCAAGCAAGCTCCAGAATCTCTGTAAGTATTAAACACTTGCTGTAAAACATGTAGTGACTATACATTATTTGATGTGCAGGCTCATCACAGAAGATGACACTCCCGAAGAGTATGTTTCTCGCCCTCAGTGGGCAAAAGCAAGTGAGTATGTGTATATACAAACAGAACTTTAATGCATACATATTATTTCACCATAGATACAAAGCGTCCTGGGCCCAATACACTGGCAGCGATGCATCGCAGAGGAATCTACATTATGCCGAAACTTCTAACTAAAGTTGTGAGCTTGGGAGAAGGTATAAAAAATATTAGCAATTACAGGCACAGGGATTGCTAGCACTGTTAATATTTCAGGTCGGTATGGGAAGGTGTACAAGGCAGAAATGCTGATAAAGTATGGAGCCAACATAAAAGTTGTGGTCAAGTCTGTCAATCGCATTACGACTGAACTTCAAAAGGAGGTGACCGTCATGTCAGAGGTGGTGCATCCCAACATTGTCCGTCTCTATGGACTGATAAATGAAGGTATCAGTGTTTCTAAACTTCTTGTAATACAAACTACCAGCAATAAAAAAATTTGGAGATTTCGCCCGAGACTGTGTACTCTTTATCAACCACGATTACCAAACCACATTTTATACAGTCTAGGAGGTTAGCCACTTATAGGATTGGTAAACAAAGCCATAACATCTGTGCAGGTGTAATGAAACCTGCAATTGTGATGGAGCATCTGCCAAATGGAGACCTAAAGACCTTCTTATCGGTAAGCTTTTCAATCAGGGAACGTACTTCTTGTCATAATGGCATATCGCTAACTAACTATCATCGTATCCTACCCACCACAGAGAAATGAGAGAGACAATCTGCAACTGATGAAGTACATGGTCGATGTCGCTATAGGTATGCACTACCTGTCCGAGAAGGGAATCATCCACAGGGTAAGCAGATTCTAACATTTACAGTTGAGAATCACCAGTTTTCCCCTTAAGGATTTGGCGGCGCGCAACGTTCTGGTTGACACAAATGAGCTGTGCAAAGTGGCAGATTTCGGTCTGGTGCGAGAGGTTCCCAGTGAGAGCACGCTATTTGCACCCGAATCGAGGGGACCCTCCACCATTCGTTGGATGGCACCCGAGAGCATCTCCAAACAGGTGGTCTCTCCTGCCTCTGACATCTGGAGTTTTGGGATACTCCAGTGGGAGATGTTCAACGCCAAAAAGCTCTACCCCTACCCTGCCCTGCACAACGAGGAGGTGGTGGAGAAGGTGACCAGCGGGTACCCCATGCCAACTCCGCGCAGAGCGCCCCAGATTGTGGTGAGGATCATGAAAGCCTGTTGGAACAGCGAGCCGTCCCGGAGACCCAGTTTCCTCCTCATCGCAAACCTTCTCACCAGCCATATGATGGGCGATGACGATTGATTGATTGACTTCCAAAATATTTAAAAAACTCCTTTTGTGTTTGTTAGCAAATTTCAAAATAGTGTAGTTATACACATGTATGATGGTTGATTGTGCAATGCAGAAAATAGCACGCTGGACACACCTAGCAATGATCATCAGGGATTTCTAATTTGTTCCTCCGTAGCACAGCATATTGTGCTTGGACAAAACTTAGCAGCGGTACATACAACAAAGTAAATCCCAACGTTCATGCACAACAGTTCAAACCACTTACCAACCACAGGCTTGCAGCTGATGAAATCATAGAACACAAGTGCAGCCCACTGCTGTATAATGTGCAATATTTTGACAGATGTCCCGTCCCGGTGGAGCAAACATTTACACGCTCACAAAAGGTTGGTTACAACTGAACTGGACAAAAGCTGCACTGGTACCCTTCCTCACTAAGCCTGTTTTACAGTTGAACCCTCACAAATAGTGTGCTCCTATGAAAAGGTACGTTGCAAGATGGACAGAGTTCTGTATACTTTAACTAAATTTCGCACGGCAAAGTTCTGCAGAATCATAACGAACCCTTACTTTTCTAAGTGCATCACACTTTTTAATTCAAATTTAATTCCTAAAGAGTATAACAGCTACTATGCCTACATGAATTCATCAGTATAAAGGAGAAAAAGTGATTATAGTGAAAATTTCTACAGTTCGTGAGCATGAAATGCAAGAGCCGCTCTTACACGTGGAAGAAAGAGGAATACACTGAGAATCAAAACAGATGATAGAAAGAATGTTTCCCAGACAATAACCACAAACAGTAGGGTTGTTGTGCCGACTGAAGTTGCAAAAACGTTGGCAAAGAATCCTGTTACAGTGGAAAAGTAGACAAACACATTCACTCCCGAATTGGTGTAGTTTCTTTTCCGAATACGCCTGTTTAGTATTGACAGTACCACCAAAGAGAGTCCCAAGATAACCTGAATAGTGATTACAATATGATCAAATATTATTGCAGTTTCAGAGCTACATTCAAACTGAATCAGAAGAACAGGTTCCTGTGATCCATCATATGACTCCACTACATCCACCATTTTAAACAATTCAAACGGTGGATCAGTCAGTATCCAGTACAGTTTTATCAAACAGTTGAGTCCAAGTATCCCACCGACAAAGCAGACAAGGCATTCATCTGAAAGAAAGCGAAGTTTTTTCTGAAAATGGTTGAATATGATGTAGATCCTCCAGCTCTGGACCACGAGTGAGCTGAGTATTAGTGTGTACCCAGCAGATACATTCCAGTTGGTGACATAACAGAACATGCCATACACAATGAAATGGTTCCGAGACAATGGATCAAAGAGAGAGACAACGCACTTTGACGCGACGAGAACAAGAATGAAAGCCAGGAACATCACGAGGTAACATCCGGAGAAAATGAGCTGGGACAGTCTTGGACTAGACGCTCTTATTGGACTGGAGTTGAAGTGACAGATGTAGAGAATATGAAGAGTAGACAAGAATCCTGTGCACAGTAAAATCAGAACCAAAATCACAACACTAACTGCTGGGTGAATGTATGTCTGCACGATCTTGAAAGAACTCGGTACGAACTCTGCAGCTGGGTAAACAAGCAGCCCACTTGCGTCATATGACCCAATAAGAGAGGAAGCTGCAGTGGCATTTGATTGGTTGTATGCTATCTGGTACATGTCCACGGTGGTGGCAGTGTCACGAGTTTCATTCCTAAACGAAATTCTCCCCGTGAGACCCTCGAAATCGAGTAAACTAAGCTGATGTCTTATAAGAGCTGTTGCACGTGGATTTCCATACCTATACTCAGATAAGGTCAAGTTTTCCTGACGTAAAAGGTCGGGCTCTGCTCGAGTGAGGGAAAGAGCCATTGCCCACACGGCATCGTAGTAGAGAGGAGCCCAATCTTCAGCTGTCGGTGCATACTGATCCCGAGTTAGGTTAACCTCCTCCAAATGATCAGAGAGCTGTTTTTGATAAGCTACATAGAAATCCCGCAGAGTCAACCCCACATCCGTTTCAGCCGAGGCATTTTCCCTCTTGAGACGAAAAAGATTTAAAATCACCCCGTCAGTAGATTGCATCATTTGCTGTTTGGAACACGAGTAGGCTTTGCCTGCATATGAGAAGGCCACATCTTGCCAGAGCTGATCCACCGTTCTGTCGTGAAATATCCACTGGTAGACTGGGTAACCCAGAGGTGGTTGAAAGTGGTAGGCCAGGCAGAGAATGTTGCGTGCCAGCTCAGCCCCGACAAACACAAAAATTATCCTATAGTTCAGATAGATATCAGCTAGAGGAATGTTATTCTCGGAAACCGGTGAGATGTAGCTGACATTGACTGTGTCATAGAACTCGTGAAACGTTGAAAGAAAATACTTTCTGTTTGGATCGTACAGGGCGGCTACATTGTCCCATCCGTTGTACTGCATCAGCTCACGATACAGCCTCACGTACTCCACGGACGAGCTCAGTAGGCGGTAAGTGTTGGGGTAGAGATCGGACACCAGTTCTGGCGAAGTAGCCGAAGGAGAGACGTGCAGCAAACTGCTGGCATCTCTCCTCAGCAGACCTCCGACGGCAGTGGCGGCCCCTGAACACGCAGGACCTACTATTCCTACTGCAGCACAGCCTGTTGCATGCAGACTGCGGCGGTGCAAAACGTTACGAGCAAGGGAGAAAACCGCCTTAGACTCAATGTCACAACCAGAGTCTCCAATTACTAAACTTAGCTTATAATTTGGTAGAACATCAGTTCTGTTGTTGACGGTCTCCACGGCCAACCTCGCAGCGGGAATAAGCGCCGGGCCTCCGTCCCAGCTCGGCCGAACACCGACCGTCTCCACGTGGTCAGCAGGGTACGGTCCTAGGACTATGAGACAAATCTCTTTCCTCCCGGCAGTTAGTCCAGTGCAAAATGTAATGGCCAGAAGGAACTGCAGTATGTTCATTCTTGTCAGACTGAGCCCTGGACCTAGACGTCGTACTTTCGGCCTATGCCGCGCGTGCAACGGCGGTTTTTCCTAGACTAATAATTGGTCGGGGGCACAGAACAACTGTGCTGTGCTGCTGTCGTGCACGCTACGCAACGCGCACGCGCGAATATCAACGTCGCCGCAAAACAAAATCGGAGGTATAATAGCTACCAGGTGATGAGGATGATGGGCTATCTTTCCTATACAGAAATTTCTTTTGCTTTGTCTGTTTTGTTGTTTGTTTCTTTTTACATTCTGAGATCAATAATACAGGAAACTATTAGTCCAAAAAAGCTCCATTGTAGTCTAAGACCCTCTTATCGGATGGGCTACCTTACAAACAGTGGATGATAGAGGAAGGGTTCTTTGATGATACAGTAGCTGGTGTTGTGGGATGCACTATCACTACTTACCCACCACAGAGAAACCCCAGGGGAAAACCTTTCATTGTACCTTTACAGTGCTATACAAATCAGCTAGCTTAGTGACAATGTTACTGTTGAAGTCATACCAAAGGAGCCAATTTGCATCTCAGTAAGAGAGCTTCCCCATGACAATAGCTTTGCTCTATATTATTATGGATCGAGGACCCCCTTTGTTTGGACGTCCATACAGGTCTTCTCTTCCTGTCGTACACCCGACCTTGCTCAAGTGGGGGAAAAGAGTCTGGTGACAATTAAGAATGATTTCTCGATTATCACCATGTGGCTGAACACACCCAGTATGGAACTCCAGCGGGAAACAAACTCAACTCAAGGAGGTTGTAGAGAGGATAACCAGTAGGTTATAGTCTAGCTACCTAATGTCAAAGGTTCACACTGTGTCCCCGGATGGTGATGTTGAGAATCATATATACAGGGAACATAAGCCACCTTGGTGACCTAGTTAGTTTCCTCTTACATGTTACACTATCATAGGATTGACAGTGCCAAACAAGAATGTACATGTATATGGTTGCTAAATGCATACTATGGTATTCTGTTTTGAGATCCACATAGCAACGGGTAACTTCAAGCATACAACCTTCATGCAATCTTCTTTTATTGGTAGCTATATTATGTCAATCACGCTAATCAACCTTATACAAGTAGGCCAAGTTAAGGTAGCATAGAGTTTCCATCAATTTTATGCCCACACAGTCAAGTTTGCTAACACAGTTAGCTAAAGCCCACTGGTTGAATGCTCAGTCTTTTTACAGCTAGCCATTATACAGCTGCATGCAGCATAAGCTTTATTCAGAAGGTGAGTCCTAGACTATTATTCAAACCCACAACAGGCAGTGTTCTAAGTAGACAGGGGCTTAAAAATAAAATCAGCATCAGTGTCATTCCATGCTCTAAAATAACTTTGCAAATTACAGCACAATGCCTTTCTGGGAATTGGTTGTGGTCCATGTAAGGAAATTAACTTTGAGACCACAAGGTGCCACAACTGGGGATGTGGAAAATCCCAAACATTCCCCAAGCAATACACAAGCCCACAAAATTTCGCCATTGGTTCAAAAAGACCTGCCAACTACCAATGGAATTCCCTTAATCGTTCACCAAAGAGGCAAATTACACATGTATTACACAAAAGAGTCGATGCCTACAGTTCATGAGCATGAAATGCAAGAAGAGCTGCTCTTACACGTGGAAGAAAGAGGAATACACTGAGAATCAAAACAGATGATAGAAAGAATGTTTCCCAGACAATTACCACAAACAGTAGGGTTGTTGTGCCGACTGAAGTTGCAAAAAACGTTGGCAAAGAATGCTGTTACAGTGGAAATGTAGACAAACACATTCACTCCCGAATTGGTGTAGTTTCTTTTCCGAATACGCCTGTTTAGTATTGACAGTACCACCAAAGAGAGTCCCAAGATAACCTGAATAGTAATCACAATAGCATCAAACCTCACTGCAGTTTTAGATCCACATCCAAACTGGATCAAATGAACAGGTTCCTGTGATCCATCATATGACTCGACTACATCCACCATTCGAAACACCTCCAACGGTGGATCAGTCAGTATCCAGCACAGTTTTATCACACAGTTGAGTCCCAGTATCCCAAAGACAATGCAGACAAGGAACTCATCTGAAAGAAAGCGAAGCTTCTTCTGATGACGGTTGAATATGCTGTAGAGTCTCCAAAGCTGGACAACAAATGAGCTGAGTATAAGTGTGTACCCAGCAGATACACTCCAGTTGGTGACATAACAGAACATGCCATACACAATGAAATGGTTCCGAGACAATGGATCAAAGAGAGAGACAACCCACTTTGAAGTGACGAGAACAAGAATGAAAGCCAGGAACATCACGAGGTAACATCCGGAGAAAATGAGCTGGGACAGTCTTGGACTAGACGCTCTTATTGGACTGGAGTTGAAGTGACAGATGTAGAGAATATGAAGAGTAGACAAGAATCCTGTGCACAGTAAAATCGGAACCAAAATCACAACACTAACTGCTGGGTGAATGTATGTCTGCACGATCTTGAAAGAACTCGGTACAAACTCTGCAGCTGGGTAAACAAGCAGCCCACTTGCGTCATATGACCCAATAAGAGAGGAAGCTGCAGTGGCATTTGATTGGTTGTATGCTATCTGGTACATGTCCACGGTGGTGGCAGTGTCACGAGTTTCATTCCTAAACGAAATTCTCCCCGTGAGACCCTCGAAATCGAGTAAACTAAGCTGATGTCTTATAAGAGCTGTTGCACGTGGATTTCCATACCTATACTCAGATAAGGTCAAGTTTTCCTGACGTAACAGGTCGGACTGAGCTCGAGTGAGGGAAAGAGCCATTGCCCACACGGCATCGTAGTAGAGAGGAGCCCAATCTTCAGCTGTCGGTGCATACTGATCCCGAGTTAGGTTAACCTCCTCCAAATGATCAGAGAGCTGTTTTTGATAAGCTACATAGAAATCCCGCAGAGTCAACCCCACATCCGTTTCAGCCGAGGCATTTTCCCTCTTGAGACGAAAAAGATTTAAAATCACCCCGTCGGTAGATTGCATCATTTGCTGTTTGGAACACGAGTAGGCTTTGCCTGCATATGAGAAGGCCACATCTTGCCAGAGCTGATCCACCGTTCTGTCGTGAAATATCCACTGGTAGACTGGGTAACCCAGAGGTGGTTGAAAGTGGTAGGCCAGGCAGAGAATGTTGCGTGCCAGCTCAGCCCCGACAAACACAAAAATTATCCTATAGTTCAGATAGATATCAGCTAGAGGGACGTTATTCTCGGAAACCGGTGAGATGTAGCTGACATTGACTGTGTCATAGAACTCGTGAAACGTTGAAAGAAAATACTTTCTGTTTGGATCGTACAGGGCGGCTACATTGTCCCATCCGTTGTACTGCATCAGCTCACGATACAGCCTCACGTACTCCACGGACGAGCTCAGTAGGCGGTAAGTGTTTGGGTAGAAAACGGACACCAGTTCTGGCGAAGTAGCCGAAGGAGAGACGTGCAGCAAACTGCTGGCATCTCTCCTCAGCAGACCTCCGACGGCAGTGGCGGCCCCTGAACACGCGGGACCTACTATTCCTACAGCAGCACAGCCCACTGTCGGAAACACGGTCCGTGCAAGGGAGATAACTGCCTTAGACCCAACGTCACAGCCCGAGTCTCCCTCCAGCAAACGGAGCGTGTACACTGGGAGAATGTCAGTTCTGTTGTTGATGGTCTCCGCCGCCAACCTAGCAGCGGGAATGAGCGCCGGTCCTCCGTCCCAGCCCGGTAAGAGGTTGACTCCCCCAGTATGGTCAGGATAGGGTCCTAGGATTACCAGGCAAAGCTCTTCTCTCAGGCCTGTCACCCCCGTACCAAACAAGGCAAGGAGGAACCAGAGAACGTCCATTATTTCAGGGCATGTATATAGGATTGCGCGGAGCCCAGCGCGCAGATTTTTACGCATGAGCAGTCTTCCGCTCACGTGAAATACGCCAGAGACTACACACTCGGGCTGCAGCGATGGATGTAATCAGACAGCTAGAACAGGAGACCGTGAAGGTTTTTAAAAGTGTGGAAGAAACCGGCCGTGAGCTTGGTAAGGGTTCCTTTGGGACGGTAGTGGAGTTGAAAATCAAGGGAGGAGCGGGGAAGTTCGCCGGGAAGAAGATACACGAAGTGCTTGTCACCAATAACGATACCACTCTTTTGGCAAAGGAGTGCAAAGTTATGTCAGCACTACAGCACCCAAATATCGCCAGGTTTTGCGGCGTCTGCCGACTTTCGTCCAGCAATATTCCAGTACTGGTCATGGAGCTAATGCATCAGAGCCTGGAAGACGCCATTGAAAGCAAAGCGACCCACCTCGAGTACAACACCGCGCTGTCGATCCTCGTTGACGTAGCAAATGGTCTCGCGTACTTGCACTGCTACACCCCAAGGGTTTATCACCGCGACCTAACAGCTCGTAACGTGCTACTTGATCAGCGCATGAAGGCCAAAATAACGGATTTTGGTAATTCCAAGATCATTCATCCTTCAAAATTAGGTGCTACTATGACCCAAGCCCCTGGCACCATGGTCTACATGCCTCCTGAGGCATTTGGTGCTAAATCCAAATACAGCGACCGCTTGGATATATTTTCCTTTGGTCATCTTGCTCTCTACGCAATGATACTACAGTTTCCAATGGGACTCTTGCCCCCAACATACAGCAATGCAGAAGGCAGTCTGGTAGCAAGAAGTGAAGTGGAGCGCCGACAGGAGTATATGGCAATGCTCAGTGTTGTGCTACCTACACCAGACCACTACATGTACCAACTGATAGAGCAGTGCCTTCACAACGAGCCAACTAAGCGGCCTTCAGCTGTGGAACTGCTGTTTCTGGCTACAGGAAGTATCAAGAGTCGAGCACAAAGATTTCGAAGACTCGATGACTGAAGGTTGTGACGCCATAAAGGTTGAAAGGGTTACAAAATCTCTCCAGGGAATGCAAGCATACATCAACAAACGCCCTGCAGAGGTTGAAGAGTGCGAGGTATAATATTACATTGCTAGCACTCCTCCACGGCATGAATATAATTGCAGTTAAGTAGTGGCCTATACAGTGATATGCATGAGAAATGGGCATTACAAGGTGTATGTAAATAAAGTATGCAAGGGCATGACACTAATGCATGGTCCATTTCAATTCTTTTGCAGAAGCGACCACAAGCAAAATTTAATAATAAGATGGGGCTGATTGAAAAGCGGTCGGTGAGAATGTTGAGAGGAGGTTGGAAAGCTTACCAGTTTACAGTGGACTACAACAGCTGCACTTTCCATTATACGCGACTGAATGTAAGTATACTGTGTGAATCTCGTATAACTCTTGTTTTACTACTTTCCCACTACACATGTAGCTGCTTGGTAAGCATACCTGGATACATTGAAAGATGGAGCTCTGCCAATATTATTTAGTTGCATGGTGTGGCCAAGTCAGGCACTTAGCTATATTGGGAGAATTTTCTTGCAGCAATTTTTTGTGCATGCATTGTGGTGTCATGGTATAAGGGGGCAAGATCTGCAGTGGTATAATGTTATTGCATTTTGTTATCATTTAGCCATTTGGGCCTAGTACTGTACTTCGACTGGGCGACATTACAGAAGTTAAAGAGCTGGATGTAGAAGAATCCACATATCCCTTCGAGGTATATTTCAAGGGGAGCAATTTACCTTGGATACTCAGGACCTACTCCGAGGTATAGGGAATAAAATTAATGTTTACCAGTGTGCACCCGTGTCAAGTTGATTCATTTGATATATAGGCCGAAAGAAGAGAGTGGAAGGAAGCACTGGAGTGCAAAATATCCATTGGTGACGTATCATCTCCCAGGATGACGGCAGAAAAGCTTCAAGCAGAAGTTGAAGAACAGAGCCAATCACTGGGTGCAAATGAAAAGCAAGAAGATACCGACAACTCGTTCCAAACGAAGTTAGAATCAGCTGCGTCAGGTCACACTGAAAACGATCGGATGCTTGCCAAACAGCTGGACGAAGCTGAAGCATCGGAAGAAGACATGTCAGAGCATATATATGTAGAGCTCCCTGAGACGACAACTCCAACAGTGAAGGTTATACCTCCCTCACCCAAACCACGGAAGACGGGAAATGAGTCCCCCTCACCAAAGCCAAGGCAAACGGGAAATGAATCGACCAGAGAGTTGCCGATAAAAGAAGGGTTTCTATCGGAAAAGAGAGAATTCCTCGCTGAATCCCCGACACCTCCACATCACAAAAAGTCAGATAAAGAGAGTGAATTGCCAGTGAGAAGACACCCAGAGCAAATACTAAAATCAAGCCTCAGTGCACCACAGGAAGATGATGCAGACTCTCACCTGTACGAACCAGTAGATTGGACAAAACATGTAAGTACAAAGCCTACAGTGAATTTTTATTTCCTTTTTTTTGCTCAGGCCGAGGGGAAAGAGGCTGCATTTCTACCGCGCCCCAGAGGAATGAAAAGTAACGCATCAGTTCCTCAACTAGCGCAGCGAGAAACTCACAGCGAAGAAAACATTTACGAAAGCCCATTCCTTGGCCCCGACACACAACCATCAGGTCTCTCATTTCATCCTGCATCAGATAGGAGAGCCACTGGCTACCAGCACGACAATGAAGCCGAAGAAGATGTATACGTATATATCCCAGAGGTTTCACTGGCGTTGCCACAACCTCCTGCAGTTACGATCGAACCTCCCTCACCCAGACCACGGCGAAGAACGGAGCCTACAGATGAGTTGAAGTATCTATCAGTGAAGACGCGACTTCCGCCAGAGGAGAGGCAAGTCCAACCTAATCAACCAAAGGGTAGGAGAGGGTCCCCTGCAAATCAACGAAAGACTACACCTCGTGCTCATCCTAGATTGACTCAGGTGAAATCAGTGCCAATAGATCAACACATGTATGAACCAGTGAATACGATGCAACCTGAGGGTCTGCAGATTCTCCCGAAAGAGGCACCAAGTGCCACAATCACATTGCCTGATACACCACCGCATCCACCGAAAAAGGCTCTATATTTAAACCTACCTCCGGCAAGAAAGAGCTCGGAATCCTCGAAGGTTGCACCGCCCGTGTCACCCAAGCCGAGGCTACCTAGGCCACCCTCACCTGTGATGTCCCAACGCCAAACACTTTCACCGACTAAGGAATATGCCCCAAACCCAAAGCCACGCCAAAGAAACCAACCACCATCTCCAGTCCTTCAATCACCAGCCGAAAAACGTTTACCCGTCACGTCGACAGAGCTCCTTCATTCTGTACCAGGAACAGGTGATAGGGTTTACGAGGTTGTAGACCCAGAGCTGGTTGCTGAACCTCTGCCAGCACCTCTGCAAAGGCAGCCACCCATTCCACCACAAAGAAAGAAAAAATTCACTTGTGAGTTAGCTAACTAATGTAATACACTATTCACAACCTTTGGCTGACACATTCTAAATGGTGGCTATGTTTATAACTTCAGTCATGACAGAGAGTCAGACTACATGTTCCATTGTTGAGCAACACCATGGAGAAGAGACATGTGCTGATCTCGAAAACCTGCAGAAGAAAGCCCTCTCAATCCCCCTTTCATCAATTTCAGACATTAAAAAGATTGGTGAAGGTATGACACTATTGGCAAGAGAAACGAGCCTAGTTGTCTGAATGTGAGAGTTCTTCATATCATGTTATGGGGACTGCACATAGCATAATGTTATAAATACACTTTCGCTTGCCAAAATGTGTTGCATTCGTTCTAGTATAATATACACCAAACAAGTGAACGACCAGGAATTTGGACTGTTACAGGTCAGTTTGGAGAGGTGTACGGAGCCAAGATGGGCAAAACCACTGTTGCTCTCAAGATTGTGAGGAGGTTTTCGTCACAGAAGGTGATGGACCAGTTTGAGGATGAAATGAGCATCATGAGCCAAGTTTACCACCACAACATTGTGAGGGTCCATGGAATACTCAGAGAAGGTATTGCAGCAAAATGCAGATTCAGGCTCTATAATCCTATGTATTGTTGCAGGGCCTAACTCTCCAGCCCTTGTGATGGAGTTTCTACCACATGGAGACTTGAAAACATTTCTCACTGTAAGTATGACTATATTATTCACAACGCTGAAACTGAATCTGAAACTATGATTTGTTAGAGAAAGAAACAACCCACCGAGTTCCTGATTAAATGTATGACTGACGTGGCAATGGGGATGCACTACCTTTGTGAGAGAGGATTGATCCATCGTGTAAGTGCACTAACTGAGACCTAAAAGGTGTTAAAGTATTTAGTATATACAAATTTCAGGATCTTGCTGCCCGCAATATCCTACTTGACGAAAACAAGACATGCAAAGTGTCCGATTTTGGACTGCTTAGAGAAGTTCCCAAGGACAAGAGCATATATATAGCACAGGGTGATAGTCTCTCACCTATACGTTGGATGGCACCCGAGAGCATTTCTGACAATACCTTCACTCCTGCCACGGACGTATGGAGCTATGGAATACTGCAGTGGGAAATGTTCTTCCCTGATAGAAACCCCTACCACGACATGGACAACACACAGGTGGTGGCAAAAGTGGTGACGGGTTATCGAATGCCCCTACCAAAAGAGTGTCCAGAACTAGTGGGAAAGATCATGATGGCTTGCTGGCAACATGACCCCAGGAGTAGGCCCAACTTCAAGCTCATTACCAGCCTTCTCATTCACCGTGATCGAGTAGCAATGTAGTAATGACTAACTTATCTTTGCTTAGCAGCATGTATTAAAATGAGAGTAGTTTCAGTTATCATTCAGGGTGCGGCGGAGGCGCACCTGCGCTGCCGCGGCAGCTCGAACGAAATACAGTGCGCATGCTCGTCGTGTGTGTACAATATAAGTAGCGCGCAGCGCCTTTGAGCTGAGAAGGACACAGGCACAATGGATGCTATCAAGCAACTGGAACTTGCAAATGTTAAAGTGTATAAAAATGCCAAGGAAACGGGTCGACTACTCGGTGTTGGCTCATTCGGGTGCGTGGTGGAACTGACCATCAAGGGCGCGGGGAAGTTTGCGGGAAAGAAGATTCACGAAGCTCTTATTGTCGACGGAGATACCAGTCTCCTCGTCAAAGAGTGTAAGCTAATGTCGGAACTGATTCACCCCAGCATTGCGAAATTCTACGGCGTCTGCAACCTGCCGTCCAGAACCGCTCCGGCGTTGGTCATGGAGCTAATGGACCACAGTCTGGAGGATTTCCTCGAGAATAAGACGTTCCATCTCCCGCTCACGACGGCTACGTCCATCCTTATCGACATAGCCAACGGTCTCACTTACCTACACGGTCGGACGCCTCGCGTTCTCCACCGCGACCTGACTGCGCGAAACGTTTTACTCGACAGGTACACGAACGCAAAGATAACGGATTTCGGCAATGCCAGGATCATCGACGCAGCCAAAATCGGTAAAACCATGACCCAGGCCCCAGGTACCAGCGTCTACATGCCTCCCGAGGCACTGGATCCCCACACGACGTACTGCGACCGGCTCGACATTTTCTCTTTCGGGCACCTCGCGCTCTACACACTCATACGAGAATTTCCGAGAGAGCTCCTTCCCGCCACATACATACAAGACGCGGAAGGCCAGGTTGTGGCTCGAAGCGAGGTTGAGCGAAGGAGCAAGTACATGGAAGCTCTAGACGTCAAGCTGCCTGAACTAAACCACAAGCTTTACCAGTTGACTCGGCAGTGCCTGCAAAACGACCCCACTAAGAGGCCAGACGCAACCGCGCTCTTGAGCAAACTACAGGAGGTCCTCTGCCTGGAGTATGGAGAACTCTACGCCACAACAGGCACTGAAGAATCAACGGCAGATGCAGATCGTAAACTCCTTGAAGATAAGCGTGAAGTACGTAAAATTTACTTTGCCTGTATACAGAAGGGTAGACTAAGAACATGGAAATAAAAATCTACATAGTATGTTGTTGTTACCATTACTTTGACAAACAATAGCATTATTAAATAACCTGATGCCAAGCACATGACCACATCATAAACATCTCCCACAAAGCCTACGTAGCTATATCCAATAATGGCACGCTGCCCTTGAAATTCACTTAAGTATTGTGTCTTTTCGCATAGGGTCAGGTAAAAACAGGTCTGATAGAGAAGAAGTCCAGAATACTCAGCAGGTGGAGTGAGCGAGGGACATGGAGAGCTCACACATTCGCAGTCGACTACAAGAGAGGGACTTTCAAATACACAAGGAGTGGGGTAAGCAACCTAACTACACTACCATCTACGTCATCCATTACTATACACTGCGACCATCAGTATAGTGATAAGAGCTCCATTTTGAGTATTAACAAAAACCAAAGTAGGAATTCCATATAATTATAGCATGAATCACAAAGCAAATGCATATCAAACAATCCTAGAATAAAATTTTTTTAAATTCATGGCCTGTTTCCTGCAGTCATTTCCAGCAAAAGGTCCTGTGATTCAGCTGGACAACATAACTGAGGTGAAGGAACTGGAGCAAGACGGACCAAGGTTTCCATTTGAAGTCCACCACAAAGGAAAACACTCCCCTTGGGAGCTGAGAGTCTACTCAGAGGTAAAAAAATCTATTGACTTGCCTTACCTACCTTGTTTTGACACATGTAATTACTGCTTTGCTTCAACAAATGTATAGGTACAGAGAAGGGAATGGAAGGAGAAACTACAAATGCACGCAGAAGCTTCAAGCCCACTGCTTACAAGATCTGAAAAGGAGAAGGAAGACATCGATGCCTCCATCGACGAATGCATCTACGACAAGATTATCGATGTCCTCAACAACAGGTTCAACCCCAACCAATTGGACGAATTCACCAAGAAGCTACAAACCCACACGTATGCAACACTTCCCGCTGACAGCAGAATCCTGCCCGCTATAAAACGTCCACCCATGGATCAGCCAGCACCATCTCTACAAAGATTTCCAGCTGTGCCTCCACCTCCAGAGACAGACCTTCCACTGCTCCCTCCCAAACCACCAAGGAAAAAGCTAAAAGAGCCCCTCGCAGACAAAACATTGAAGCAGCCATCGCCGTCAAGCACACCAGGGAGCTCAATGCTCTCTCTGACAGTTGATCCGGCACTCCCAGTGCTACACAAGACACAAAGATCCATGTCACTCCCATCGGTGGAGCCCATGCCCCTTGATGTGGGCAAATTACCTGTGCGTCGCCTCAAAAACGGCAGTGACAGAGGACTATGAAGACATGGATTCTGGTCTAGTCTCAGAGCAGAGTTCCAGGCTGGCACTGGCACAATTGTTGCCACCAACTTTGCCGCCACGGCGACCAGCCAGTGAGTCTTCTTGATACACATGGGGACATTCACAATTTTCCTAAACTGTAAACACAGGTCCATGTGCTTCACTTGAAGCTCTTCAGAGAGAAGCGCTCGCAATTTCTCTCTCCTCTCTGACAGATGTTACAAAGATCGGAGAAGGTGGGACACAATTTGAAATGTTCGGTAACTTCAAACTGTGTTTTACATATACAGGCCAGTTTGGAGATGTATACACGGCTAAGATGAATAGATCCACTGTTGCTGTGAAGGTCATCAAAAGGTACTCGTCGAAGAGAGTGAAGGAGCAGTTTGAGAATGAAATGAGCACCATGAGCCAGGTCTCCCACCACAACATTGTCAGGCTCCATGGAATCATCAGAGATGGTGAGACAAGTAGAGATAATATACTCACCTATATACTTGTTGACCTAATTATCGATAGGTCCTCTCTCGCCTGCACTGGTAATGGAGTTTTTACAAAACGGAGACCTCAGGACATTTTTGAGCGTAAGTCACAAAAATGTTGATTTGCACAATAACTCTTTCTTCTGGACTGTAGAGGGAGCCACAATCGCACGAGTTCCTCATGAAATGTATGAGTGACATAGCAATGGGAATGCACTATCTTTGCGAGAGAGGACTAATCCATCGGGTAAGCTGACACAATTATTGCATATTTTGAGAACCAAACTACTTAATGAGTAGTGAGTCAAACTATACTCAACGAGTCACTTCATTTTCCAGGACCTGGCAGCACGAAACGTCTTACTCGATGACAATAAAAACCTGCAAAGTATCTGACTTTGGATTGCTACGGGAGGTTCCAAAGGACAAGAATGTGTACATCTCGCAAGGCGATGGTCCGTCACCACTACGGTGGATGGCACCCGAGAGTATTACCGACAACATCTTCTCACCTGCCACTGATGTGTGGAGTTTCGGAATAGTGCAGTGGGAAATGTTCTTCCCCGGCAAACAACCCTACCACGACATGCAGACTACGAAGATGATTGTGAAAGTGGCCAGTGGGTATCGAATGCCCATCCCTAGGGGGTGTCCAGCTCTGGCGGCAAAGATCATGAAGGCTTGCTGGCAGCATGATCCAAACGAGAGACCCACTTTTCTGCTCATTTCAAACCTTCTTAGCTCACGGGATCGACTGTTAATCACTCAGTAATGCAGAAATAATCTCATATTATTACAAGCGGAGAGCACTGCGCATGTCGGATAGCAACGCGTCGCGCGTCGCGTTCAGTCAGCTCTCGCGTCGTAAGCAAAGATGCTGCACAAAAGGCGGGGCCCCTCGACAGTTTCACCTTTCAGTTTTTCGCAAAAGACGTCGCCCCCTACCATTCACAGCAGCGTACACGTTCCCCGATCACCGCACCGACGTCTGCAGAACGACAGCGCGATCGCGCTAGGAGTCGGCAGAGCCTTCACGCGCATCCCACTCCTGATCGAGAAACCCATAGTCCGTTCGCCTAGACCGTCGGACTTCAACAGATGTCTCCTAGCCGAAATCGGGGCCGCCGCAAATTCGCGCGGTCGCGGCACCATCAAGCTCTCGGCGAGTCGACCCCGACCCATAGTCTGTGACGATCAGATTGAAACGCTCTCCAGAAAGAGAATCTATACCTCCACGACGCGAGGATCCACTGACGAAGCCGCTCTGCCAACACCGCGAATAGACCCACCTCTAACTACGCTGGAGAGAGACGCGGACCCAGTCACAGTGTGCCGACGAGCGGCACGCTACGCTCCGCGGCCCGCCGCCTGGCAGCACTACGCGAGAGAATGGGACGCCATGCAACTGAGGAAAACCTCTGACAGTCCGACGTTGTAAGAGAAATTAAACACTTGGTTTCAATTTTCAAATGATATCATAACTATAGGCCGCAGATCGTAAGTACTGAAGGGCATAAAGACATCACGTAAGTTCTTTCTGTCTCAGTGTAAAATGGATGTTCAAGTGTATTTATATATAGCAAATCCCAAGAGCATGAAACAGAAGAGGGAGAAGGATACAAATTGTAAGCCATGTTCAAGTGTACACACTTTCAATTGAAAAGGATTTTGTACGCAGCCTGCGTCCAATGCCAGGCTATGGAGGGTTCATACCGAGACATGCAGTAGAGCCACGTCACCACCCAGAGCCCAACTACATCTCTGACTGGATGTGCAGTACTGCCCGGAGAACATACAGGTTTGATATGCAGTGGAACCTTCGAACAAGGGAGGGGCCAATGATTTTTGTCCCTCGCAGAGAGGTTGTCCCTATCTCGGAGATCAAATGATACACTAAAGTATTAGCATGGGGTTAAAACAAGTGTCCTTTGTAGAGAGGTCGTCCCCATCTCGGAGGGTCCCTTATCAGAGGTTCCACCGTACTCCAATATCATACAACTTTGCAATAACGTCAATGCAATGTCTTTGACACTATAATTATAGGAGTTTTCCAGCCTATGAGTACAAGGTGCTCGAACATGCACACAAAGGCCCCTTCTCAAAGACAGTCACCATGACCCACCCTCTCAACCCTTTCAACAAAGTGGAGCATCAGCCACGCATCTACTGACTGACATACCACAGACAGACGGTGCAGAGAATCATGAGACATTGAGGAAACAACACAATAAATAATTTTGTCATTCATTCAAACTTTAAGTGTTAGTCTCCTCAAAAAGGTGGTCTTTGATGCAGGATGGAGGCTCTTCCCTACAGATATATATACAGACAGTTACTAAAACCTGATATATATACGTACATGCACTGGTAGCATGCATATATACAGTGTATCCACGTGGCTGTTATTGCGGTCAACGAATGGAGGCAGTAAAGAAGAGTTCTAATGGGGAAAAACAGCCTATTATACCGCATACATATTCACATTTTACACGAACCAAGTCCTTGACTGTTAGTTGACAACCTACAAGGAAGAAATGAATCAGTGGCTATGTATTATAGCTACACAGGAATGAAGGGTTGTCTTGCCATAACAGAGGCAATCCCAGAGACCAGGGTCACAACTCTCAGGCCGGGAGAGGTGAGTGAATACTGAGCCATCAGCTGGTGGACCAGACGGTGCCTACGAAAGATTATAGTGCTGACTCTGTCAGGTTGGAAGCTCGTTTTACCTGACACAAGGCACATCTCTTTGACTTTTCATCTCCACCAACAGTCAGCTTGTCACCAGTTCTATAATGCATGTAAGTAGAGATGCGACTTGTGTTTGTGTATCCGAGTCTTCGTGGCACACCTGAACACAGTGCTAGTAGTGGAAGGGAAGTCCACCTGTAGACCAGCTATGAAAGACTCAGTCAACTGTTCGATGCTGGCCATTTCTGGCTCCTGAGACGTCATGTCAGCTATAGGCACCACAGGGTCTTTCACAGACTAAGACTTACCAGACTTGTAAAGTGGGGGATCGCAATTGAGTCAAGTCCGTTTAAACTTGCATACATTGCCACTTCATTTGCAGGAAACTCCCTACATATGTACATGTTCCAAACATACACATGGAACACCATACAACATCACCTCAGTGGTCTTATAAAGGCTACATCGCCTGTCCTATCGTCCATGAAACCCTGTGTGTGAGGCTATCGATTTAGCATCACCGAGAAACTAGAGACTCTGACTGTGTCGAGTGGAAGAGTCTGCCCTCTCCCCTGAGCCACATTTCCCAGCAGTCTCACGGCCAGCCGAGTTGCTGTGTCTCCCATCAATACCTACAGCACCCAACCACCAGTATAAACGTCCAATACCGCAAGACAGTATCATACAGTGGAACCTCCGATAAGGGAACCTCTGAGATAGGGACCTCTCTAAAAAGAACACTTGTTTTTGACCCAATTGTGACCTCCAAGATAGGGATGACCTCTCTATAAGGGACAAAATCGTTGGCCCCATATTGCACCTTGTTCGGAGGTTCACCTTATTATATATAATTATACCACTACAATCATGCACCAACCTTGCTGTAGCCCAGTTTACGTGCAGCGTCGACAAGTAACCTTCGCCTGATAAACAAAATCTCACAACTTATACATACGTGACAGACAAACATTGAACAAGAGAGCACACCTCAGTGGGAGTAAAAGGCTCTCTTTTGCAGTCACAGAAGTGCAGGAGTCAAAGAGAGATTTGATCCTCTTCTCCAGAGCCTCGTTCGTGACCTTCTCTCCAACAAGAGACTGATACATTGCCTCCACGAGCTCAGCGTTAGTACGGCCATCACTAGTACTACGGTCTGTCTTCTTACTCCCGCCATTACCTTCCCTCACTAGGGTTCACAGTAGCCCCACTGTTTCTCTCAACACACTCTGCCTTTGAAACACCACCCACTTCTTTACTGTCTCCTGTTTTTCCCCTCAGCAACTGTTCCACAGAGCAAACTGCACACTCTCCGCCAAACACCTGCATACAATGCAGCCACTAAGCTGCTATATACAATCTCTGGGCAGCAGTTATACCTGTTCTATTCTGGTATAGAAGGTGCTGAAACCAGTGGCAGTAGCAATGGCAAGGCACTGAGACAACTGACGGCACCTGTTGTTCCATTTTTCACCCAAAACCGCTCCCTCTAAATCCATACACACCAGCTACAAATTTGTTGCACAACCAACAGCGCTCACCATCAATGACTACAACAGTTGGTTCAAACCTCAACTTCTTGTATGCACTCAGCTTCAACCCCTAAAAAAATGGGGAAGGGGGAGGGGTAGGGAAGAAGTGGAAGTGACAGAGGCAAGATAAAGTATCGCTGGTTTGTCGTTTCTATCTAAAAATTGTTGAAAATCCTATGCAGTGAGTAAGGGGAGGGGTTAAGGAGGGGAGATAAGGATAGGTATATAATATAAACACTCACAGTGCAGCATTCACTCCATGGGTTAAAAATCCCCTGGTTTTGATATGTACAGCTGGCTAACTCAACTGACCTCTTCAGCAAGACCCAGTAGCACTCTGGAGTTCATACCACCAGAAAATGGCAACAAAACCTTCACAAAACACAATTTTTACTAGCAATCTAGCAAAATATTGCCACTTACCTTCTCTCCATCAGTGAAGAGCCTAACCTTGCCAAAGGTGGCACGAAAGCGGTGAACAAAGTAAGCATTGAAGCATTCTCTGCATTCAAACACACACTTTCATATTACGTAGGATAGCGTTTACCGAGTCAGCTAAGAAGCGTTTCGCACTGACACTCTACTGACTTGCAAAACGGGTCTTTTGTCCTTGCAGTTGTCACAGCAGCTCTCTCGCATTTCATACACGTTTTGCCAACACTGCATGCGGTCAATATACACATGGCAGACCTTATGAGGAGAGGACGAACCTGGGAGAGCTCCTGGGTTCTGCCTCAGCCTGCTGCAGTCCCTCCACAACGTCGCACATCGCGGGGAGATGGGCTCCAATTGAAAAACTGCTTGCGTCTGCATTATTTTTTGTCGGCGCGAACATTTGCGCATGCGCAACGGTCGAATACAATATCATCATCATGTGTGCTTGATCGGTAGGGTTGAGGTAATGATTGGCTTGGGACGGTTCTTGAAAAGGATCTTTTTTCTGACCAGAGCCATAATTTCATACTCTATCATGCCACTCTCTTGGTTCCCTGCATGATCCATTGTGTCATTATTAGCCACACCCCAGTCCTTGGAAGATCTCTTAGCCAGCACTGCCAGTGGTTTGTCCAGCTCCACCACTTTCCCAGTCAAGAGATGGTGGCCAATTATCAGTGAAGGGGTACCCTGTATAGAGAGCCATTCAGGTATCATAAAAGCAGACCATGGCATTGATGGTGTACCTGAGCGTCAAAGTGAAGGTCTCCCATGTGCATGCCGTCGAAAGGAGCTCCGTCTCTTGTCTCCAGTTGCCCCTGTAGCTCCACTAGTCCCCATTCTCCTGGATTCGACAGTCTCAGCAAAAGCTGCACCATAACTCTAATTATGCGAAAACCAAACGATTTTGATTTTACGCTGTTAACAAAACTCTACGCATGCGCGAGCAAAAAGACAGTTGAGCAGCTGTGCTCTAGCTGTGCTCTCTTCTTGCTTGCTGCCTGCATATACAACGCTGCTGCGAACTATTAGGAGGCTCAGTGTTCCCTTGAAATCACCAACAGTCACTGTTCATGGACTCCCAGTGTGGAGGTAAGTACATAGGCCAAAGAAAACCATCTATGCCAAATTTTTTTCCTCCACCGTGGTTTGTGCTGTATAATGTGTGTACTAGAGCCCAAAGTGTTGGAACGAGTGAAGAGAAAGAGACGGCTGAGTAGCTGTGAAGATGGCAGCAATACGACAGGGTCGTCCTCTCGTCTGTCGATGTTTGTTCAGTCGGCTCTCCGGCAAACACCAGTGGAAGACGGGGACGGAATGAGTCGCCATGACAACGGCAGGTCGAGAGGAAGTGGCTCCAGTAGCAGGAAGAAACCGAGACTAGGTATGGATTGTGATACTTTGAGACTGAGAAAACTAAACCTTGGAAAACACATTTTACAACAAGGTGTTTTTGATTGAGTTTATTGTTGTACATCCACAAAGCAAAATTTGGGATTGATTCCTTGAACAGTGCCTGTATTTGTGTGTGATTTTAGCTGCCCGTGAACTGGAGAAGAGGTTGGAGGCGGTGCAGTTCCCTGGGTATAGTGAAGAGGAGGAGGAGGAGGAGGAGGAGGAGGCACTCGGAGGGTCCATTGATGTCTTTTCTGAGAGTGGGTCTGAGATAAGCACCCTGGAGGGTCTGGAGGGTATGTGACCTCTTTCCTTACATTTTCTGACATAATCATCTTTCTTCCTGGTGGTGTTGTTTCTCATTGCATCGTCGTATATATATACACACACTGCAGCGATAGATGAAGGAGAGGAGAGAGAGACGCAGGTACCTATGGCCATTAGTGCTTGGAAGAGGAGAAAGGAGGGAACCAGGAGCGGACGTAGGAGGACCTCTGACCAATCTTGTACATTCCCCTCCTCAGTAAGTCAGTAGGTGCAACATTGTAAGGCACAAAATCATTATATAATGGACCTGGTATGTAGGTGCAGTCAGCAATTTTTAGAACACTTCATTTCGGTTGCCTATGCCTACTCTTCGCTTCGTTCGTTTTCCATAGAGCAGATTTTTTGAAGAATTGTACAAACGTTATTGATATTGTGTTGTGTATTTCAGGCTGTTGCTGGGGAGAATATCCGGGAGTTTGACTCGTGTTCGTCTGACGACAGTACTCCAGAATCTCCGGCAGAGCCAGTCCATCCTCAATTCCCTCCTACCCATCTCCACACCTCCACCCCACTCACCACCGTCACATCTCCTCCTCACACCTCCACACCTGTCTCCGCCCATCTGAATCCTCCTCGTCCTCCTCGCCAGACATCAATCATGACTCTTGGAGAATTCCGCTCTCTTCTCGCCAGTGACGATAATCACCACTCGATCATAGCCACACCCACTTCTGAATACCAGAGCATAGTGACTCCGCCCAGTTCTCCAGAGGCCACGTCCCCTTACAAAAGGTCAGGGGTCAAACAGACGACGGCCAGCGAATGGGTGAGGCAGTTCACGCTGGAATCGGACGAACTAGGAGCCAGTACTATTGGAGTCGGCGACACCATATGTGGACTGAGTGATAGTGTATTGGTGAGGGGGTTGGGGGAGAGTGTTGGGAGGGGGAGGGGGAGGGGGAGGAGGGGGAAGGCGGTGGCAGGAGGTCTTGCCGCCCTGGCAGAGACGGTGGCTCAGAGAGAGAGAAGTGAGGTTGCGTTCTGGGAACACAGAGCAAGACAAATGGATGACTCCAACATTGGTATAGTGATACATACACTAGAACGAATGCAACGCATTTTTGGCAAGTGAACGTGAGTAGTTCACTTTTCCGCAGGCGTGCTATAAAACACTACAGTACATATGCGGAATAGTGGCGGAAGAGGGATTGGTGAAGCTAGGTGCAGGAAGATGGAGTGCATTATTCCATAGTCCAAAAATAGTCAATGTATTGCAGATGGTTGGCATGTCTGTTCTTTCACTGATGGTCCTACAAAAATTGCAAAATCGTTGACACCCTTATTAGAGGGTGAGGGTGGGGGACCAGCAAAATAGTGGTGAAAGATGGATTGGTGAAGCTAGATAGGAATAGGTGCAGGAAGATAGAGTACATTATTCCATAGTCCAACAATAGTAAATGTATTACAGATGGTTGGCATGTCTGTTCTTTCACTGATGGTCCTACAAAAATTGCAAAATCGTTGACACCCTTACTGCAGATGTGTCGGTGTGTATGACGGTGGAGGTAATGTGGGTGAGCTGTAGCCACTCTCTCACGGTCACCAGCTGCAGATCTGCCGCCTCTAGTCATGGGGGACAGCCGGCTGATCTCGCCAGCCGCAGGGAGTCCGGTCCTGGCAGTGAGGAGAACGTGAGAGGAAGAGGAGGAGGAGAGATTGTAACTGTGCTGTTCTCAAGCAGATGTGCCAAGTTTCTTGATCTTCAAGTTGGCCAGACTATCAGAGTCCATCCTCCATGGTGAGCATTACCTGTCGTAAGGGTTCGGGGTGCCTATTATTTGCATGTAGGAAGCCCCATTACTGATCTGTAAAGAGTTTGCATCGTGCTCTATGCCAATACACGGAAGCTTTGGTATGCTCTCTATTATCCCATTATATCGTATATACACGTTTCAGGCAGTGTCTGACCACACCCTCATCGGGACAAAGAGTCATCTTTTGCACCCATTTCTGTCTCCTCCTCCCTTCTCCTCCCTCCGCTCTCTCCCCAACGGCACGCTCCACCCTTCACCACCTCCCCACCCCTCCCTCCCTCACCTCTTCACACACTAGAGGCAGGAGTGGGGGAGGTCTTTGTCAGATCCGTTCTCCTCACAAATCTCCCTCGTCTCACATCCCCTCCATCACCAGGTCACCATCCCAGGTCTGCAACATGCAAATGTACGACAACGAATCTTTGAGGAACCCCTCTAATCTGGGCACCGATGGGAGAGGTGTCCATATTTCAGTACACACAAGAAACTGCTTTGGGAAAGCAATTCATTAGGGAGGTGTCCTCATTTCAGGGGTATCCTTAGAGATGGCTGTACTGTTTTTTAAAAATAGAAGTGTTAATCTACGAATATGTGTGAATGAATTAAGGTCAAAATCAAGATCCATTTTGGCCGCGTATGTATATGGTGTTGCAAAGCGTGAATATAGTTGACGTGTTTATTGAGCCTCATGACCGTCACCGTTCATAATTTCATCCGGGGGAGAGTGCATAATGTTGTAGCAGAAATTTGTTCGAGGAATTTTTATCCAATCTAATGTAATTACGATTACACATGAAATCCCACTATTGTTATGAAAATGTGTTAATTACCCACTGAAAAGGAATTGTTTGTGATTTACACAGTTTGGAGTCGTTCCCAAGATACTTTTCCCTTCATCGGACCCTCACGGTGAGCACCACACACACACCCTCACGGAGAGATTAGTGGACCCTCAAAGAAGACTCTAATAAAAGGACACTGCCCTCTATAAAGTTTTGATAATTAGTGTACCTCTAAATAAGGGGTGCCTCTGGGTGTGTGATGCCTCATTCCAAAGTTTCACCATATTTTACTGCTGCCCACAGGCCGTCATCCTCAGGAAGCCAACACAGCTGCTAGCACGACCCTCCCTCCTCTCTCTCCCACTACAACTGCTGGCAGTAGTGGTGGTGAGGCTACCGGCAGAGTGTGTTCCGGTCTGCTGGATGCAATGGAAGGCTGCACACGTGGTGGACTACTTAGTCTCCAGTGTCGCGTTCTGAGAGTGTACCGGAGACCTATCACCTCTTGCGTCACATTGTTTGTCAATAAACTCATCATGTGCACTTACAAAGTTCTTAGTTTTGCATTATAACAACGGTTACTACATTGGATAAGTGGGGAATCACCATTGTATGGTACTGGGTAATCCACAAGTCTTTCTTCTCTCTACCATGTGACATGCTGTACACCCAAAACAATCATCTCTACCCTCTCTTGACAGTGGGAAGGAGGTCAGGCAATGGGCAAGTGGTGGTAGAACTTCAAAAGCCTCCCAGAAATGCAGGTCAGGGAATGAAGGATCACTAGTGATACAACTTCCATTATAGCTCCAGTGTCATTTTCACTGCACTCTCCAGCTAGTCAACATGGCAGGTTATGCATCCCCACCTGCTTCCTATAAGTACTAAAAGTTTAAGTTGTCGCAATCACTCTTTGAGGACTGCATTCTCCAGTTATTGCCGAGGTGTTCAGGATGATTGGTTGGCCTGTCCTTCCCTCTGCTTGATTGATAAAAGTACGAAACGTTTAGATCCCCTACTTTCCCTGTTTCAATCTGTGAAATGCTATATATCTCTGCTCTGTGTTGCAGGTGGTGTGTGTTGGTGTGTGATGCCACTGGTCAGCTGTGCGAGCTCCAATTAACCAACATACACCACCCAACCTGGTACACCTCATTTCTATCGACTTTAGTTACTTGTGTATAATATAAAATCTCAAATGTATGGGCATAATGCAGGACAACCTGTGTCATCCCTATATTATACTAAGTACTACCGTACTTAGTGATATACCACTCATGGATTAAAGCTTGGAAATGGGTTTTGCACTGCATTTCCAAGTGGGCATATTCACTCAGCAGTAGCTCAGATATTTCAGCTATGTAGCTATGCATGGTCCTGGGTGGTGTGTGTTACTGTATCCTATCCTCTGTATGTAGCTAGCTATGCATGGTCCTGGTTGGTGTGTGTTCCTCCTCTCAGGACTGAGGTAGTGAGAAGAGGGGAAGGACACGTGTACATCTTCAGAGACATCAGAATATTTCGCAGGACCAACCCAGCCAGGTGAGGAAGGGAGGAGCAGCAATTCTATTGTATATAGCTGGAGGAAAGGAGACAGCACCATGTTATATAGCGGAACAGTTTTGCGCTGCGCACATTTTCGTTGTAGTGGACTTGGATATCTGAGCATATTATTATTTTACATGGAAATATTTGCCGCTGAACTTCAAAGAGATAGCCGTTTCTGCAAAGAATGTGGCGCTATGCAGTATGTATGGAGCGTATATAGAATAACACGGCGTCTGAAGTGGGATGTTTGTTTTTGGAAACCGTTTGAAGTTTGCAGATGCCGTTTACCATTGAGCAGCACCTCAATGCACCGAGTCACTTGTGAAACTGTGATGGATGACTTAGAGGACCGGCTGGCCTTTCAACAAGGGTTCCTAGCAGGAACTATCCCATCCACACACACACACACACACACAGTATACGTATGCACATTATAGACTGTAGTTGTAGTCGGGCCAGCTGCGCCGGCGGAATTGAAGTTTCCACCGCCACAAAGAGTATCCCAGTTTACACTGCTCGCCCTTGCTCTTTTGTGGATGGCACGGTGTGAACTATTGATTGGTGGAAAGGCATGCGAATAAAAGAGCCGGCACCTTTCATGAAAATGTCACCAAAGTCCAACTTGATATTCTCCCACAGGCAAATTGGTAGCCCTAACTTTTTAAAACCACCAACACGCGACCGTACCAAAACTGTCACATTAATTTGGGTGTAACATCATATGGCTTTGTATTGAGTTACAGGCCACAAGTGCGGGCCATGTGCCGCCCTGTGTGTCTCACCGAGTGTGCCCGGTTTCCTCTGCCATTCAGGAATCCTGAGCTGTTCTCTCTCATCAGATGTCTCTGTCCTCGACTGACACACGCACCCTCTGCTCCCACCAGTACTCAGGTGTGTATAATTATACATTTCTCTCGCTCCCACATACCTACCACTGACAGGAATTTCCCGAGGACACAAAATGTACCTCTTACTGTTAGCACCCGCGTCTCTACGAAACTCAGCTTCTTTGTGCCGCCTACATTACTTACCAACCTAGTTAACCCTCGGCCGCGCATGCACAGCGAGGGTTACGGTACTTGTTTCGTAACTGTAGTGATTTCATATTGTTGTGTGCACTACCACGTAGTCTGCATGTACGTAAGTGTATGTACATTTCCTCTCAGTCTCAAAGTTTGGACAGAGGGGTGTCTTTCCAGTCCGCCGGTCCCGTTCCCATTCCCTCATACTGCTATGTCCTGGTGTCAGGACCAGAGAGTGTCCCCGTTCCATGTCAGGAGGAGGGGGAGGGGTTGTTCCCCATGCTAGTCCGTCCCACTGTCTCGTCAGCTGTCGACAGAGGCTGTGATAATAAAGACTGGGAAGTGGCTAGAGTCGACCTCTATTGCAGAGTGGTCCACTGCCAGCCAGAGGTTGGTTTTATAGGCATAGTGTCAGTGTAGTTAACCATCCCCATGTCTCATATTTCAGTGAAGAGATCGTTACTGCAACCCAGAAGTAGGTTTGTATGAGTGTGGGGCATATGGTTGTATACCCTCGTCTCATACTGCTGTAGAGTGGTTTACTGCCTGCATAATAGGAGCAGTTCCCGAGTCTTATACACATTATTGTGCAAAGTCAGAAACTACGCTGCATCTTTGTTTTTCCTTACTCTACGTGCAGATCCCAGTGGAAGAAACACGCAATGTCCCCCTTCCTCCTCATCATGGGCACTATCTCTTTATCGTCACACCCTCCCTCCCCTCCTCCTCCTCCTCCTCCTCCTCCTCCGCCCATGGTCACCAACTGCTCCGTGTGTATATGAAGCCTCTGTTCTCCACAGAGGGAGGGAGTCACCTACTCTGCTCTCCTGGCCAGAGACTCCTCATTAGGGATCTGGAGGCCAAGAAAGACAACGGTCAATATGTTTATATTGACTAACTACTTGTGCGAATTTTTTGAACTGATAAAGTATCCACTTTGTAGCAAATACGTATGATAACCACATTTGGTATTAACGTTACTTGCTTGTATGCGTGTTCTACAGGGAGCACTGTGTACAGTATGGATGCCTGTTCTATGGTCTACCTTTTTACCAGCAAGAGAGACCTTCCACAGGTAAATAGCTCCCCCTCTCATTCTTAAAAGAGTTTGGGCAGAGCTATACACGTAACTCACTGATGCCAACCCCCTGCATACATGTATATACAACACTAGTTCCCTAGCAAGTCTCACAGTTACCATGCCTATCCCTATATATACTAAGTACTTAGTGTTAGACGAGAGAACACCCTTACTCTGTAATAACTGCCATGTACATCACCAGAGAAGTGGGGCAGGCACCCAGCTTACAATGTCTATTACAGACACCTAACTTACAATGCAACATTGCTAGTGGGATTTCCGAAGCGCCCGGGGAAACTGTCACCCTATTAGCTCAAGCTTAGGGACAATCGTATGCCATTGCCTAGGAGTTCAAAGCGTCTACTATAGCAGGAGGCTACGTAAGTATGTATGCAGAGAAGCCTTGAGTAGTGTTTATACTGTGTGGCCCTGTTCTGAGTGAGTTCAATCTCTGCCAGTGACAACAGATGCTCCGCTCGTGCTAGCACCGGGACCCTTTCATCTGAAGAGCTCTATTTTGGTGTGTCTGATCGCAAGCCCTTTGGAAGTGCTCTCTCTGACTCTCTTAGGGCCCTGCACCGCGTGTGTACACAGCGTATTACGGGCATCTTTGATCGTTTGCGTTTGATCACATGTCTCAGTTATACACATGTACACTGTGTGTGCAGAGAGATTTTTCGACCCCCAGACTTTATTTATATCCAGACACCGATGCTATATACCAACAACCTTGGCCGAGTAGTGTACCTGTGTCCCTTAGAACTCCTTTAGATCCATACTATTCCGTATGTATGTGACAAAATGAGGTATGTAGCAAGGCAAAGGCAAAGTAGACGAGCCAACTACACCCAGGACAACTCTTTTTTCTCCAATGAACAAAGAAGAGCTGCCCTGGGTGAGATTCGGACCCACGACATATGTATGGTTTTCAGCGTCCAAGACTCGTATTATTAGTTTCTCATGTTCTTTAAGAGTGTTACGTAAGTACTGTATAATAATTATGTATCGTAATGTTACTTATCAATAAAAGGCACGGCATTATGTTCCGCTCATACACATATTATAGGTAGGTACGTATGTTGGAGAGCATGCCGAAAATCGGGCACCAGCTGAAATTTCACCACAAAACAACACCTTATAATTACCATCTTCAACATGATAATAGGCCGCACACACACACACACATACACACATAAACTGCATGCAAATGAGGGCAAGATATATGTAAGGGCATGCCTCGCGTTTTTTGTTTGGCACCATCCATGCAATGCTTTGTTTTCTATTCAATACGTGTCTGTAGGCAGCACATCAAAGCCAGTAGCAGCTGTCATCCGGGGCCAATTTGTCCAGCGTATGTGGTAACGGATGCAAATGGATTTTTGCGGCTTTTGTTCTTTTGAAGAAATTTGCTTTTTCGTGTGGTGTGATTGGCTCGTATTGTCAAAGTTAGCAGATGTTTTAAACACACTGAGACGAGTAGTACATCATATGAACTGCAGTCAATTTAACACATTTTTGGTGAGCAAAAACAAACAATTAAGTCTTTCAAGCACAACTTTGAACCCTGCTCTGCATTGTTTTCATACATGCACATCGTTGCAGAAATGAGACAACTAGAAAAACTCACCTCTCTCACCAAACAAACATAAAATAGATACGCAGTAGAACCCCTCTCTCTAAGGAGACCCCTGAATGGAGGACACCCACCTCTCTAATAAGGACATCCTCTCTTTCCCCAGAAATAGTTTCTTCTTGCGTGCAATTGAGCACCAAAATTAGGGACACCTCGCTAATATGGACACTTTATTCTGTTCCATTGGCGTCCGGGGGTTCCGTTCCACTGTATAATGTATTATTAATGTATTATGTATTATAATGCGTTTGGTTGTCTGCCAGTGGGTTTCAAGGGCACGTGTTAGAGAGAGATCACATTACATGGTGAAACCAGAGTGGTAGTCTTCCTGACCACTTTTAGAGTAACGTCTTCCGCACGACGTGTTTGTTTGCCCCAATTGTCGGCATACACGCGGTGGTGTCTCTCTATACTGGACACCAATGAGACAGAAGAAAGTGTGACCTGACCTTATTAACTGAATACGTGAAGTGTAGGAAAGGTGGAGAGGTGTCCTCGTTTCAGTAGAGGAGGGTTCAACTGTACAGGTGGAGAGGTGTCCTCGTTTCAGTAGAGGAGGGTTCAACTGTACAGGTGGAGAGGTGTCCTCGTTTCAGTAGAGGAGGGTTCAACTGTACAGGTGGAGAGGTGTCCTCGTTTCAGTAGAGGAGGGTTCAACTGTACAGGTGGAGAGGTGTCCTCGTTTCAGTAGAGGAGGGTTCCACCGTATATAAAGGCCAATGTTTTCTAATTGGTGTGTTTGTTTATGCTCTATTGACCACGACGCAGTAAAATTGTCAGGTTTTTTTAGTTAGTCAATAATCGTCCTTTTCTCGTGGATTTTTATACCATTTACATCTAGCTGTGACAATAGTGGTTGCAGTTTCTTCTAGTCTAAAAATACACACAGTTTCAGCCATGATTTGGGACTTAATCTCTCTGGCAGGGAGAGGAGACGTATCCACAGTACTGGTTTAGCAAGGAAGAGGAGCAGTTACTGCACGGCCTCCCTCCCCCCATCCTCCCTCCCCTCGCTCCTCAACACGGCCTCGGCTCTCTTGCATCTCTGAGAGGTTTGCCGCAATCATGCTTTAGTCAGAAGCCTATGCACAATCTTTTGCACAATTTTCAGTGTCAAATCCCGACCCCGAGTAATTTTTGATATTGCACAACCGCATGATTACTTTTGAGTCCATAGTTGCAGTTAATCACAGTATCCAAACACACACACCCACACACGCGTAGGTTTCGTTGGAGTGAATTGATGCATACAGGTATGACTTCTTTGGAGGCAGCTTAAGCCTGAAACACATGAAATTAATCCCACATTGATTGGTTTAACGGGTTACAGGGTATATATGCCCACATTGGTTTCCTGGTTACAGTATAACCACCACACACACACACACACACACACACACGATGTGACAGGCGATATCGTAGCTGTGGACGAGGATTCCGCCTTCTCCTGGACTCAGTGCGACAAGTGTGGCAATGAACAATTGAGCACCACTACCACCACTGAAGATGGGTAAGACCCTCTCATCTATGCTAATAGAGAACCTCTTGAGGGAGAAAATCATCGTGGCAAATTTTTTATGAGCCATCGGTGAATGTTGTTAAGTCTTGGTATAGCTAAGGTTTGTACAGTTGGATAAGAAGATTTCTCAGTAAAAATTCTTATGTTCTGCACCAATTTAGGCACCAGCTACAACTATAATTTCAGACAATTTAGTTACGAAAGTACGGAAAGAGAATAGCACTTAAAGACATGGCCAATTAATACGGCAAACGGTTGGTAAGTGTGCAATATAGGAAACCTGCCTGCTGCTTGCGTTCGAATGACGTTAGACTTGATCTGGAGGCACTGTACAAACTTGTATTGAAACGTCATCAACAGGATGGTGAGATATGGCCCATACCAATCAAACCAGCTAGATAAACTTCACATTGTCGTGGTTATGTAGATGGCTCATTGTATCGGTTTTATTTCAGGAGACCTATTTCTTTTGTTCTCTCTCACTGTAGACTACACATATTTTCCAGGAAAGATACATCTGCTGTGGGCATTGTGCTAAGTCTTAATTCTAGAGCCAGGCTGTCTGAAATAATATTTATCTTGACCTTGTTAGCTGTGCCTACTTATACACACGATTGTTCCATTCTTTGATCCATAATCTGTGGCAGAAAATACAAATACCGGCCAATTATCAGACCATAGCACACAATCATTGGCCTTTATTCATGCATTATTGGCCCTAAGCATGCAATACTTCTACTGCCTCCTTTGCAACTCTACACCCCTTCTGTTCCCAGTTCTCGCCCCAGTGGTGGGTTTTCTAGTACCACATCTGAGTCCGTTTGCCCTCTGGCAAATCTGGTTCAGTCTCCAGTGAAAAACACCCGTTCATTGACCCTAAGCTGCATCAAGGAATGCACAAATAAGGAAGGCTACCACTAGTACAGGCTTCCTCTGCTGGGGAACTGAGGTTTACACCAGGAATTCCATTACAATTATACTCCAAACAAACACCTCTATCTAATATATCCACTATCAAAAATAATTTTACACTCAGCAAACCCAAGCAAACAAGTCAACTCCACCCACCTCTCCCTCTTTCTCTCTATCTCCCCCCCTCCCCCTTCCCCTTTTCTCTCTCTCACTATTAAGAGAAGACGATGGATTGTTATACTGTGACGAATGCAACACAAAAGTCCTCAGTCCGTCTATCCACCTCCAACTGGCCGTCTACGTCAAAACTGCTCATGATGACTCCTGCCGTCCTGTGTGTGTCCAGGTCAGTAGCATTTCCAACCATGGTACATGTATACACACCCCATGTGCTCGCCCACTGTACATACCACGCCATACGGTGCCCACTCTTTCACACGGTAATAGAGATAGATAACGTGTACGGAGGCTCATAAGGGCCATCCTTTGCAATTGCAGGTTTCGATTGTACAGTCGAAGCGTTGGCCCCTGTTGGCTTGGCCCCTGTTGGCTTGGCCCCTGTTGGCTTCTTTGTACGTTTGCATACAGTGCCGTTCTATTCTGCCAAACCTGCTTTTGCTGTGGAGCAAGAGCTCTAAGTAAGGCCAACACGGAAACCCTCCACACTTGTGTTTGCGGCGGTACTACCTCCTGTTTTTCCATTCCGACGGTACACACACGTAGGTGATAGGTATGCAGTAAAGAGGGGGCTCGGGACCAACAAACAGAAGGGAAATTTGCACTCGTTCTTTTTCAAAGCACCGATTCCTTTAGATGTTAGTTACACACTCTGGTCCGTATATACAATGCAACTTGCTCATGTGTACATACTCACACCAGATACTTTCACTATAGTATTACATGTGGATCCAGTAGAATTTCGTGTATTACACACGCAGTTTAGTAGAGTATCTTGTGCTCTTGGCATGTAGGCTTATGTATACAGTACTCAGTGTCAGATGTATGTATGTAGGTATTATGTGTGCCCATCAAAAGCTCCAGGAACCATTGCCAAACGCATTACTTTGCGGTCTGTGGCGTCCCTTTGTCACGTTCCAAGTTTGAGAGTTAATCACTTAGCCACAAACACACCGTCTCTCTCTGTCCCTCTGAGCGGCAGTCGCTGCACATCTTTGACCGTCGCAGCTTTCATGTTCCTAGCCAGTTATGTACGTATGTAGATCAGCTAACATTCCCTCCGTACAAACTGCTGTGGTAGACAAAGAGTTAAATCGATAATGGATAGGTAATTGATTGTGCATTTCACACGTCTCAAAATCAGAATTTTGTGTTTGATCTGCAGTGATTAAATTAACCCCATTAGCTGAACCCAGTTAGCCATTAGGGCCCGCTCTCTTCACAGACGTGTTTGTGAGAGAGCAAAAGAAGTGCCAAAATGGGAAAAGAGCAATTTTCGGTTACATCACAATTGATTGTCTGATTAAGTGCCATAGCCAACCCGTCTCGGATACGTATAATATACAGCATGTTTTCAAACTACCATCTCTTCCTTTCTCCCCTCCCCCCTCCCCCTTTCAGCTACTCCAGTCAACCATAAAACAACTGCTGCCAGTGTCTCCTGCTAATCTGGATGAGGTCCGTGAGTGTACGTGATGATAATGTTCAGCTAATACGTCTGCATGTTTCCCTAATGAACGCAAAACAAACAAACTTCAGCGTTGCATTACGGTTATTGAAAATATGCCATCTATATCAAAATTCAGACGACTGGGTGGGGTCGCTTCATTCGCCAACTAAATAATAGCAAACGTCCGTACATTTCTAATGTGTCCCTTGGAACATAGTGAAAAAATAGTACCATGCATACATCCCTAATGTGCCACCTGAAACGTGTAGACCGATTTGCATGCAGGGAAGGCGCAAAAAGATCATATTTCAAATGGCCGTGGGTTAATTTCACAAACCTAATTCGCCACTGTTCGCACTACAAATGAGACATTTAGAGCCTCGACAAGGTAGATTTCACAGGAACAGTTGCGCTGAGGTAGATCAGGTGAATGGCCCTTTTCGGACCAGTCGACATGCCAGCGTCACTACTCCTTGGTATTATTAGCATGAAATTGAAATACAAATTGCACATTTAGAACATTTGTATAACTCGCGAGTAATTCAATATGTACGTACATGCGTAGTTAATTATTTCTCTGAATGTATAGGGGTTTGATGTGAGGCAGGTTTTGAAGCTGTCGGTGTTTCTAGATGCCTGCTATGTTCAGGGTACTCGTGTGACCAAACTTGGTATGCCCTCTCTCTCTCTCTCTCTCTCTCTCTCTCTGTGTGTGTGTGTGCGTCAAACGTTTCCCACTCTACTACGTCATATAAACACCCACATACACACATAAGAAAGAAATTTGTTTAGCTGGCCATTGCGCAACAAGCCATATATAATCTGGATATTGTGGCCACAATTGAGAGTCACTAGTCATAACAACCTCCCCAGGGCGGCCGCTAAGTCTGAATATGTCACTCTCTCCCGCCAAAGCTTTTTCTAGGCAGTGGTAACCAGGAAGGAGCCTTTCTTACACAGCGCACTCTCAATGGACTGGTGATCCACTTGTTTCCAAACATGTGTGGTTCAGCCAGCCAGCCAGTAGCAGCGGAGGTGTAGCAATTGTCCACCCACTCATTCCATATATCCCTCCTCTTTGTCGCCTACCCTTAGTGCTGCAGTGCGTGTATATATACGTACCTTGCCTGCTGCCAATCATACACATGTAGTCGTTGGCTGGGCCCCCTAGGTTATAGCATATGCTTCCCATCCCTACACTACCCCGTGTGGTCTGTGGACCTTTCTCTATGCTATATATGATCACCCGCATATCCATATTCTGGGGTAGTATCAGGCTGGCGGTGATTTTGATCAGCAACATGTAGTGTACTGTTGAGCCTCCAAATACAGCCTGAAAATGATTGGACATGGTTTGTGGTCGAGGCGATAATGCATAAGCTTAGTACACAGAATACCATATGTACTGCGGCTCTGGCATATATATATAATAATAGTAGAGCAAGTAATCCATGACCACCGACAGGGGATCATTGTTTCATCGGCCAACACAGTGCCTTTGATCTGTTTTCTTTGAGACGTGCTCAACACTATCGAGGTCTGTGTTGCATGTCAGCTTTAAGGGGTAGGCACATATATATTATGTGTCGGTAAAGTGCAAATCCATCAGCTAGTTAGACCCACCCAGTCTAGCTCCTTAATCACAGTATATACCCTCAGTACACACGCTAATGAGCATACATACATTTGATGAGCAAATAAACACATGTACAAGACAGTTAAATGTACGTACATTATTATAATGACACGTGCATACTGTCTGTAAGTATGCTGTGCGTCACGTTACCTGTTACGAGAGAATTTGTTGACCCCCAATGTTTGGCTCTGGACCTGTCGTCTCATTATGTTCCTACCTCACGTGTTTGTATGCAGAGATCACACACATAACATAAATACCTATCGTATTAAATCAATGTAAGTTAGCGGAACTCATTAATAATATTTTCTCGGAAATTGCTAGCGGTATACTAGTTAGTCCATTTTTACACACACTTGCAGGGCAGACAGTGCCTTACCTCCTGGAAATCAACATTAATCCTCCAGAGACGCTTTAGCACTTTTCTTCTGACAGTCCATTCAGGGTATATTGGATGTACTACGGACCATTTGAAGAGATAGAACTACCAAAGCTGTATGCATATTGTATATATATACCATCCTATAATTTCAGCCCATAAGTTTGTGTTTTGCTGTAGACACACTTGCGCAAACAGAACGGCTTTTGATGAACATGTGCGTATTATCTGGGACTTGGCCTCTCGGTCTATGTGTTGTTGTATACATATTCATCATCGTAGACTGATTTGGAGAAGTTGTGCAATATGTGCAGAGTACGCGCTCTTTATGATACTTTGGAAGTTGCAGGAGCGTATATAGTATGTTTGTATGTAGAAATTGCAGTAGGTTCGGGTTGTGGTATATTTACGTGGAGTTTGGGGTGGGGAGTTTCAAAGTAGAATGAATACGTACACAGTGTGTGTGTGTTACCTTGTGCAGGAGGCACACCACTCGACCGCACTTGAGAGTCGTCTGTGGTTTTTACAACGTACAAATCTTGCACACCTGCACATTGTTGTGCCCCCATAGTGCATGGCTTCTCTTCCGTATTACACGGGCCTCGGTGATTGGGGGCTCCCTTGGTTATGTTGCACTTGACGAGCGAGTAAACAGTTTGGCGTAGGTGCCTTTGATGTGTGTCTGGAGCCCAATAGCCTTGCACTTGACACAGTATATACTTATGACACACACACACGCGCACTATTGGAGTGGCCTTTAAAGCTCTGTAGCCGTATATGGATATGAAAGTGATAGATATTGATACTTGGTGTGGGGCTAACACCACAAAGGGCGGCCTAATCTTCTAACATGCTTGGTCTACCCGAGAAGCTCAGGTGTGTAAACTCGCAACATCTACATGGTTTATGCAATCATTGACTGGATCTAATTCCATGATCGCCGCACTCTTCAGAAGTCTTCTGAAGAGAAAGTCAGGCAGTTCTTTGATGATTAGTTCAAGCACCTATGACATTAACTCTGTTACCCTCCTACAGACGGCAGGTAATGGCTGCTGGCATGCTTGGGGCTATTGACCTGACAGGGACAGGAAGTAGAACACAGAGTGTGGAATTTTGTTAATCCCTGCAGAATGTGGGTAGGTAGTGATGGCTTACATGAAGAACCTACCAGAATGTGTATATATCGGCTTTGAGAATGTTCATTGGGCACCCCTGGGGCTACAAAATATATATATAGGAAGTGCGTGCATTATGGTGCATTATAGGGACTGTTCGTCTCACTAAAACTCAACTCTCACAAAGCACTGTTCCTACAGCGGATGCACGCATATTGCCACAAGAATTTTGCTAAACTTTTCTTTTGATTTCTGAAGGGTGCACTGGAAACATGATGATGAGACTTATGACTGTGGTATATATCTGTACAAACCAATATGGCACATCTGAATATTTTTTACACAGCGTGACACGGAAGAGGTGGCAATTAAGTGTACTGACAATCTGACAAAAAATGGGGTTTCAAAAAATAATTGAGCAAACAAAATATTAAGGTTCCCCGTGGTGTATTATGTGGTGGTAGTGGTGGTGAAGGTGTGTTATCTTGTTCGGAGAGTCCTCGGCGTGAATTGCGATAGTGGCAGCCTCCTTTAGTCTGGGGTCCAACGGCCGAAGCATACGGGGACTGTCCACACTCAGGTCAATAACAGCCATATCAGTCGCGGGGCTGTCCCTGCCGGAACGAGATTTCGTTGGATATGCCAGCTCCTTGAGGTGGGAAAGTCTCTGCTCTGGAGACGAAGGGCCGACTACATCGTGCTCTAGCTCTGAAGACTGAGCCACAGATAAACAGTCGTCAAATACAACACTCTTTCTCTTGCTCTTGTTGACCCGAAACTGGTTGTGCTGCCGTCTCTCGTGACGGAACGACTGGGACTTGGGAGGCCCCGTGGGCTTCTGGTGCTCTCTCTCATGTTGCGTGACGTTGTCGTCCACGCAGCCAGTGCTCTCCTGCAAAATCTGAGCAACCGTTCTCAACTGGTAGAGCGTGATGAACCCAGAGCCTTCCCCCACACCCTGCACCTCCTGTCGGTTGTTGTGAGAGCTCAGTTTTAGCTCGTTACCACAGGGGACCTCCGAGGAAACTGTTGATTGCTGTTTCTGCCGTGGTCGTCTACTCTGTCTCCCACAGACTGCATCTTTCCCAATGCTCTGCAGACAGTTATCGCACACAACATGTCGGTGGGTATATCTTCGCCTAATGAGGTTCACCCCGGGGCAATTGTCGTCTAACGAAACGTCGACAGGGACGTCCTTTGATCTACCGGTTCTTTTTCTTCTCTGCTCGGCTCTGTGGAGCGGCTCGTCTGCGTTGGGTGAGCGAAACTTTCTGCTGTGCTGCTTGCAGGCCCGGCAAGTATTGGTGTCAGGTGACTGCTCCCCTGCACATCTGTGATAGTATGACTCCTCGTTGCTGTGAGTCTGTGACTGCAGCTCATGGGACGGACTTTGTGGGGACCCGACACCGCCGGTGACACCACTCTGACTGGTCTGTGGATCACCGACGTTGGTGTGCAGCTCATCGTCGCAGTATACTCCTGGGCTGGACACGGGTCTCTCTCTTCGCTGTCGTTTGTGTCTTCGTCTCTGTACCCTCTCCTCCGGCTCTCTCCCCACCAGGCACCGTTCTGCTCCAGACCCCACCCCACTCCCACCACTGTGTCTCGGGGACTCTGACCCGTCAGCTGCTCCCGCCGAGAGTGTTCTGTCACTCACTGGATCTTCTGAAGGCATCGATGCGGTGGTCGTTTCCGTCTCTCTTCCCGCCGTCATTGACTTTTTCTGTTGTGCCGTGAGAGCCTGTTCGACCAGAGAGCTCTGCAGGGTGTCCTTGATTGTGTGGCATATGTAGGAGGCAAGATGATTTAGCTCCTGTTTGAAATTGAAAGGGAAAAAATTGGGGTATAAAGAGATAAAGTGGGGTATCCTAAGTAAGAGTTCATTCCCATGGAGATTGAAATTCTCCACATTCCTAGGGAAAGTATCGTAGCATTCAGAAATCATGGAGAACACTGATTGACATTGGGGAGTCATTTTGATGTGGCTACATGTCTCGCTTAATACCATTGTGCTAGGGGGCCCACCTGAGCACCTGTTGTGTGCTCTTTCTAAATACTCACTGGCTCCATGTGACTATATATACAAAGCCAGTATATAGGGTCTTGCCTCTATGGCATTACATAGGGTTTTGGACACAGGAAATGGTCTGAGATTGGGCCCCAGTGGGTTCAGGAAGATCTTTGAAGTGAACACCCACACAACTAACACCTATCCCAGAGGCCAGGCTATGGCAGGAAGTCCCTGTAAGGTCTTACTATTTACACCCTGCTTTGCACCTCCAGTCTCTCTCATGTGGTCCAGCGACAGCCACTGAGTCTGGCTTAGGCTACCATTACACTCCTTTGCACTTCACTCAACTTTTACTATGAAACCTATAAGGATTCTCTAGGAATTACTGAGCATTTCTGGCCTTCATAGTAAGAATGGTTGGCATTTTTAAAGGGGCATGCCTTGGGTTTTTTAGGGAAGCATGCGTCCATACACAAATCTGTGGTAAGTGACTAGTGAACTGACCTGGGGTGAGCATTGTAGTAGTGATTCTGGTAGCTGGGCACTGGAAGGCGGCAAAGGAGTGTCTTTGCTGTCAGTGTTATTGGTGGTGGTTTGAGGAGACTCTGGATCCTGTAGGGGCAGTAGTAAAGGGAGGACACATGACGCCGGTGAAGTGACGCAAACAAACAGTACAGTGGTACGGTGGAAACACGGACACCAAGTAATGGGAACTTGTAACAAAGACAATATTGTTTGCACGTATAGGTTTCTCAGTGGGAAAGACGAGAGCGCTGAAGTTTGCCTCCAATCCTCATTCTTGCCGGATCAGTAGGGATACTGTTACATATACAGTATCCCTATGACACAATACTCTGTCCAGAGCCCTTGCTTGTATAGCAAGGCCCTTACTACACATAGTGCTCCTGTGTTTCGCAAGCTAAACGTAAAACTTTGTAAGGCAGTTCCTACACTTTGAAGTTTGGTGGGGAAAACCATACAGTGTTGACTGGGGATGCCACCTAACCCACAGGCCTGCCAGAGTCATGGAGTCAAGTCCCACGTACATGCAGACCCCAGTTCCACTGAAGTGGAGTCATGAGCGAATCACCAAGAGCTTCAAACAAAACATTGACTCTGAAGACAGATTGCAAGTACTATGACAGTTAATCCAACACCCCAGGAAGCTTTTTGATCTCTTTATGGCCCTAGCCACAGCTACACTTGACAAGTTAGGCTGAGGCTATGATTACACTTAATGGACCTTCCACCAAAACCAATTTCACAACCTGTGAATATTTTATCCCCTTCAAAGTCCTTTGTGTGCATAATATTCTTGTGCTGGAAAGATTATACCGTTACACTACCATGGTGAGAGAGGGTCCTACCTTCTGTTGTTGTTGTTGCTGCTGTTGCTGCTGCTTGAGCATGGATTTGAGTAGCTGCTGAACTTCTCTCTCCATTTGCCTCTGCTCCGGCGCCACCACAGCTGTGGCTGGTTTGACTGCAGCTCTGGAGGACTGGGACCGCGTTGGCAGGACCCTCTGAACCAACTTGCTCTTCTGAAGAAGAGAGAGGGGAGGGGAGGGGAGGGGAGGGGGGAGAAAGGAAGGAACAAATTACCTCACATGTTACACTTAGGCCACTGCCCTGCCAGGCATCCTTTGAAGAGCCCAGAGGCTAGCCTTTGAAAGGGGGAAATGAGCAGGAACTGGAGAGCCTGTCCTCAAACAAGCATTATACTGGAGCCTGTCACAGCCTCTTTGAAGGGTGGACTACTGAGAAATGCCCTATTGGAGCCAGACTCTGGGTCTGTTTGTTCCTACCAAGTGTGTCATCAACACTGAGCCAAAGCAATCAGGGATCAAAGGCAGAGAGAGAGAGTGAAAGTGGTGACACTGGGCGCTGCAGTTCTCATGAAGAGGGATAGGATATGGCATAGTGTGTCAGAGGTTAACTTTGGGACCACGGGCCAACCCTCTATTTGGTCTGCACCCTAAACATGCACCAATTGCATCGGTGCTTGTGTGCAAGGGTTGGTGTTGAGAATTACTAAGGCAGAACACTGGTTAGGTATAAGCACCCTGTGGATTGGGCTTACGGTTAAAAACCTGAAAAGGGCAGTGAAAATTATGAGGGGGTTGAAAGCAATTACAGACAGTGTGAAAACACTGCACGTCCACTTAAGACAGCAGGGACTTTTTGAAGTGTAGGCGGTAAGTAATCGTCACTGCCAACAAAAAGGCACAGATTATTGGTTGGTTCTGTCACCTAATGCATCACGCCTGAGTGAAGGCAATGTTCTGCATGGCGTCTCTGATTGCGTTGCCTCCATTTGGCCACCAAATGGAGAGCAGCACAGAGTTGGATGGCAGTGTGAGAAGACGCCAAGACCTGGCTTTGATCACTGGAGAGGTGTAGCTTTAATGAGCCGACCGCCATCCAAAAAGATGTGGGCAGACTCCGTGAAATGAATAGAGGCTGTTTGACACTTCAGATGCCTGTGTGGGTAGGCCTTGTGTATGCGCGCCATGTGTGTGTGTTGCGCGGGCAAGTGCCTTGTACACGCCCGAATGTAAGACATGAAAAGAGCACACTTGGTAGGAACAAACAGACCCAGCAAGGGAATGGCATTACGAACCACTTTCAGTATCTTTGTGTCACGAAGCTTTGATCAGCCGGAGCACACACAGATTTGAGAGCCGGCAACACTCCACAAACAGGCTGCACACGAACCGAGTGTGTGTCAACCGGTTTTGAAGTGCCGGAGAAAAAAGTGAATTCAAAGCTTTTCGGGCGACTCTTGTTGTTTGTTCTTGTGGGCCAACAGAGAGCGAGAGGGCAGTCAAAATCCCTCATGTCATCTTCACACAGGAGGCGAATGGGGCACAGCGCCACAAAGCTACACACACAAAGCGCCCTACACACACACACACAGAGAGCTTTGAGAGATTGTTGGAGTCACGTTTACAGGAGCACGGCCAAAGCACAGAGGAGCCAAGCCGCATAGTTTATGGGGGTTAAGCACCGGCTCTGGTTCAAACCTTAAAAACTGGCATCGGAACCAATAGAGACTACCTAATACTAAAGCTAATGGGTGTGAGAGGGAAATAGGCTTATTAACTTCAAAGGACAGTTCCTTTATTGCTAGGTGTGATGCATGTCCTCATGTGTTCTTCCTGCAAAACTCAAAGTGGAACACTGCTTCAATCTCTACCACCATGAGTGTGAGATAGAGCTACAAATCCACACACCCAGCTACAGACATATTGCTCTGGAGGCATTTCTGGGGGTGCACACTTAAGTGATCAAGTACCACTAATGAGATTAGAGTGGCAGATATAGTCAGGAAGTGGCCCTCCCAGCCACTTGTGCACACTACTCTGAATGCAAGGAGAGTGGGTGGAAATAGACAATTGGCATTCCTGAGAGCCAAACTCAGCAGTAAAATACACATGTCTGAACAGTGCCTAATGAATACCTGCTTTCAACCATAATCTCATTAGCTTTGATTGGCATTACAGAAGAGGGCACAAAGGAAACAAACGAAACTCACATTCGTGTTTTGGTGTCTCGAGTCTTTTCGGCTCGCCAGCTCCGTGGCTGTCCGTGTGGACACACCTCCTCCACCGCTCACACTCCCAGAAGTCACCGGGGCACACTTCTCACTCTCTGCTGGCAAGGACGATGTCAGGTGACCCCCTCCGCTGGTTCTCCGGCCGGACTTTGACCCCGTCATCTCTCCTCCATTCCCCTGTGCGGGCGGCTTGTCGCCACTCGTCTCTTGCCCGACTCCTCCTTCATGTTCCAATTCCTTCTTCTCGGTCGTTGAGACTTGGGGAAACGCACTCTCTGCAGTTGTAACGGAGGCTGTTTCGAGCAGAACATAAGTGTTTCCCTTCGAATCTTTGGTCCGTGACTCGGCCATTTGTCTCTGCGTGTTGCTGACCAATGGCATCGAGGGAAGGGGAGTGGGGGAACACCGGGCCCGTTGACTGGAGCGTCCGCTGGCTCACCGACGTACTGATGGAGTCGAGGCTCGCCGACCGAACACTGAAGAGAGCTCGACCTAACGGAAGAGGGGCACACAGTTCATAAAATTATAGCGTCTACCAAAATGCATAGCGTGCACTTGTACACGGGTTTTGAATTGTACGACTGCGTCGAGTAGATGCTGTCATTCACTATTGTGTATGCACCTACTGGCAAACTGAGTCCCGCAGCAAAGTCAGCTCAGTTGTAAGATGTTCTAAATTTTTATCCCAACACACTCGAATTGCACAATTAAACCATGTAAACAGTTCACATAGGTGACATCTTTGTGCTTACGGCGCCAAATTCCGCGACACACACACACACATGCCAAAGAGTCTCTCCAGACGACACAGACTGCTACTCTACCCTAGCAGAAGGGACTATTTCTCCTGGATGCCACAAAGGCTCGGGGAAGCTGCACAGACGTATCGTGAGCCCCACCAAGTGTGGGACAGCTATGCAACCACAATCCGGTTGCCACGAACACCGAGGCCCCATACATATGCAATGCAGTGAAACTACCCACCATATGGCATACACCCTACTCATATTACAAACTTTCATACAAAGTTGCTGTGCATCATACCAATTCTAATCTTATGACGTGTGTGCCAAGAGGCCACATTGAGGAAGTAATTGAAAGCAATCAAGATACCCTACCACACTTCCTTTGAGCTCCATTTCCAAGAATAGCTATTATGCTATCTGAATAACCCAGCTTCAAGCATTATACAAGTCTTGCTAGCTTTAAAGTTATTTACACTATTTTGATCACAATTCCTACTTGCTGTAGTATAAATTTTGACAGCTAGCAATTTACCTCAACACATTGGTTATTACTACTTATTTTGGACAGAATTGAGCAATTAGTTTGTGAAGTTCACATATTTCAATGGCCCTTTTCACTCATTATTTAGACCCAATCGGACTGCTGTTTAAAAAGAAAGTACAAAACAGCATACAGAGAGTACAACGTATAACCCCTCATAGTCATCACAAAGGCATTTAGTCAATATTTATCCAATACAGCAGGGACACCCCACATTCCACGCTCGATTAGAGTAGCCATCCATGGCAGAGCCTCCGAGGCGGTAAACACGATCACAGGCTTGAAGCTGCACACCGGTCCCTAAACAGAACCCCCAAACTAACCCCATGCAGAGGAGGGAAGAAGTGTAGGTTTACTCTATATTCTTCTACCGTAGTGAAACACAAGAGGGGTGTCCCTGGATTCATACACTACGCATTTCCTCTGCCACTCGAACCAGGTCAAGTCCAGATACATAGACATACGTGGACTGTTGCATGCATGCACTTTTGCCCCAAGGAAAGTGTGGGCGGGTTCGCTACTTGGCGTGAGATTTTCGAGAGAGGACGACTGTGTACAAAACCTGGACTCTGGAGGCCCTACATAGAATAACAGATGTGGTGGGGTTGTATCCCATCGATGTGAATTTTAGAAGTCTCACTGACACCTTTTGCCTGACTTGTGGGTTTAGCACTCCATCTGTGCGCTTACTATTCTGTAGTTCTTAGTAAGAGAAACAGATGCCAGCACTCACTGCGATATTATGCCTCAGAGGCCAATGGAGGCATGGTACCCATAAACCACACAACAGCCTCCAACACACTGGAGCGCCACTTGTCTAATCAGTGCACCAGCAACATTCCCACTACGAATGCCATGCCGCCAATGTGCCTACATTGCATCCCTCGCATCACCGTCAATGAAAACAACCCTTTTTGGCAGTATTACCGAGCGAGCCCACAAAAATATTTCTCCCAATAAGTGTGTGTTGGTTACAAGAGGCTGAACTCTTCGTATGCCGTGCCTATTTATAATAATGCATCAGAGTTGCAATCGGCAAACTCCCGACTAATCGGTACTTGCCTTATAGAGGCATACACGGAATAGCACCGAAATGGAAGAATTTGTTTGAGGAATCAAAATAATTAGGGAGACTGCCAACACATTCAGTGCTGACAGTAGACAGAGCAGACAGTAGACAGAGCAGAATATGACAGTAGCACTGCAGTAGAGCTGCACACAGGGTGTTGAAAACTGACAGAGCTACATACAAGGCCAGGAAGGAGTTCAGTGAGGGCAAATAGCAGCCCACCCACACTCCACTGATAAGAACTCATTAGATATTGTTGCTGAGAGAGTGAAGCATTGCAATGGGCAGAGGTGGTAGAATCAAAGTGGCTCTTTGTTTCCCACTTCTACTCCTCTTTCTTCCCTTTCCACCTCAGATTTGGCATGGCTCTCTAAAGACCCTCCCCCCATTCTTATAGGGGATAAATGAGTATGCTGTAACCTCAGTAATTTCTGGACAAGCCTTGCCCTGGCTACCATTTACATCCTGGTCTTGTAGTCACATTGTCCATTAATAAGAAAAATACCTCTATGCTATGGCTAAAGGAGTGTCACATTTCACAATATCTACTGTGGCTACCACTTTGATGGAAAATTTAATAGTAGGCTCATCCCATCATGCCCTTATAATTTCTCCGAGGATAAAATTTGCACAAGCGCGACGGTATTTTAGTCACAAAGACCATGTGGGCAATTATCAACACTGTAATTGCTATTAAATCCTTCTATGATGGAGGGGAAATTGTTCCAGACACTTTTCTAGTCCAGATACTGCCGAAACATATTGATATCAGCGCTCCCCAATTATAAACAAATTTGGTCGGTTCCAAGGCAAAAGGGTGAGGTTTTCAGTAGCTCAATTGCTATAGGTAGGCTACAGACAGAGAGTGACAAATTTGTAGGCAGTCTTTGCTGTGCTCCTCCGCCCGCCCTCTCGGACCAAGTTGGAGCAAGGAGATTGTGTTTCGGGGCCATTGTGAGCTACACGGTGTTGCGATGTTCACAGACAGTAGAATTTAGCAAAAATACAGCAGCAAATACCCACACCCTCGCTACCCCTCTACTTTCCACCTACTCCTCTGTCATCTACCTAACAAGCAGACACAGCCTCGAGCTAACACTCCAGACACTGCGAACAGGATATTTGTCGGAGAGCATGACGTGAATTGCTTGGCTCCGTCACACTCGGTATGTGTGCATTGTTGATGGCATCCAAGGATGCGCACAAACCTATTTCTCCAGGGCACCCCACTTGGTGATTGATTCACCGGCTAAAAAGGGAATGCTGTCATGCCACAGTCTCCTTGTTTCTGGCACAGTGGTAAGATTCCTAGCTCAACACACTGTCAGCCACACTGCTGTGATTTATATTAGCATCAGCTTTTAGTGCAAAACTTTCTTGAGGAAACCAAGGGCATACAAGGTTTTTTGGTGGAGTATGGGGGCATTGGTGGTATTGGCTGAGATGCCTACAGGCACTGCGCACACGGGGAATTTCAATAATGCAGCGCCTTACACAGGGAGTGTAGTCATCACTACAAGGTGTGGGCATGCAGGCACATTATGCATAGGCACACCTCAGCTGTCGCGCGCATCGTTTTGTAATGAAGGTCCCACATCAAAGGCGACGCTGCGGCATCTGCCGGCAATGCTTCGCCTTCTGCTGCAGTCCACTCCCCCGCCCGACCCTAGCAGAAACACAACGCTCGGCTGCCGACATCAGCGTGCAGAGTCAGCCAAAATGTATGCCCGCGCGTTTGTCGGAACCTTCGACTTGAATGTAGCCATAAAGCACTGGGCTTTAGCTATAAAATGCAACTCACTCTGACTGGCACTGTCTCTGCTCTGTTTTCCTCCCATCTCCGGCGGCGTCGAAGTGAAGACCCTAGGCTGTAACACAAGTCGATCCTGCAGTGCACATCACACACGCACGAAGCATAAAAGAGATTTTGCATGAGGCGGTCCCTTTCATTAGCTAACGGTCTGGTTTTGCTGGGTAAGCTTACTACAGCGTACATTTCTCATCACATCTGCTATTCTCAATGTCTTCGTTTATGCGAGAGGCTTGTGTGTGTGATAGTTTTGCTGTGTTCTACCCAAGCCCACCTCACCTGGTCTTTCGTTGCAGAATTCACGGGCAGCTTTCGGTTGCACGGTCCCTCCGAGCAACGTACGTCCGCACGCCAGTTGTCTAGTAGCTACCGATCACAAATAGGCACGTATGGCCGTCTACTGACTCGTTCTCACACTGCATGCGGGACACACATGGGGCGTGCACAGCCACGCATTGTGTATTTATGCAGCGCGCTCGCGTCGCAAGGAATTCGCTAATTGACAAGTTAAGTTGCGTCATATAGACGCGTGCGCTGGTTTACCACAAAAGCGTATTATCAGTTCGCCTTATTTTGATCACTGCACTGAGTATTGTTAAGAACATCACAGGTCCCTGTGTATAAAGTTGTACAACAGAGTTGATATATGACCAGCACGGCGATTAACAATTTGGTGATCCATAAAACCAACAACCAAGCTTTTCATAAAACTGTCAACATGCATCTGCATAATGTGGACGTTGGCACCCAACAAGAGATGCTACATGGCACTGTATATTAACTGCAACCCATGAGTAGAATATCTCCATATTAATTAAATCATTGGCTGAAAAACAGATTATATTAATCCACCACTGATGAGATTAAAATGAGAACCACTAAAGAGTCGAGGAGATAGCTTTTGGCGTTCAGTTTGCATGAATCAGCTTATTAAATTCAAATGTTGTGTGTTTGTTTGGTTTTTTTGTGTTTTTGTGTTTTTCAAATGTATAATGTGTAATGTTCCTCGAAAACCCTTATTACTGAAGACACATATATATTTGCTGTTCAGTTGCATGAATCAGCTTATTCACCACTCAAATTTATAATGTTGTAATGTTCCTCCTCGAAAACCCTTAATTACTGAAGACACCATAATTATTTTCTGTTCAGTTTGCATGAATAGCTTATTACCACTCAAATGTATAATGTGTAATGTTCCTCCCTCGAAAACCTTATTACTGGGAACACACCATATTATATATTTGCTGTTCAGTTGCTGAATCAGCTTATTCAACCACTCAATGTTTATGTGTAATGTTGTCCTCGAAAACCCATATTACTGAACACACCATTATAACCATCCCAAATTTTGCTTCAAGCAAAAATGTCCGATTTTCCAAACCCGATGCAATGCCTATTTAAGCAACAAGGCACATATTAGAGACCTTGATTATCATCGCAGTCTAAACTAAAGAGCACAATTCCAGCTGGCCAACAGTCCATGTAACTGACCGCATTGGCTAATCGAGAAACAACATGTTACTGACAAACGGACAACGTCAAAACAATTCTTAAAATGATGAGACGATTATAGACTAAGTCCTTTTCTGCCCTAGATAATTTGAGTCTAATCTCTCTCTAAGTTCCTCCTGTGAGCTAGGATGCGGGTGCTCAGCCTTAGCTTCACTCTTCTCCCAACCAGACTTCTGTGGTTCCTCTTCCTTTCCTCCTCCATCTCCCTTCTCCACTGCCGTGGTCCCCAAACCCCTCTCCGTGTCCACTCCAGGCCGTAGCAAGTGTGCAAAGGTCCTTGTTTTTGTGTGTGGGCTTGGCAGCAGCAGTGGAGTGGCCAGTTTGTCTCATGCGGTCATCTTCTGAAGGGGCACAAAATAGTACTTCATTTCATTATTTTCATAAACATTCCTCGTCACACGTAGGGATTGTAGTCAAACAAAGTCGGTAATATAATGAATTACGTATCAATCTCTGTCAAAGAACAGGGGTATATAATAATTAGGGCTGTCCTTATGAAGAACATTTTTACCATCTCTCCCAGG
>CASHTH010001022.1:0-20407 GCA_030341885.1 Geodia barretti | reverse complement strand
TATTAGCTGTTAAGTTTATCAAGGCAAATCCATTGCTAATTCCAAAAAGTGAACAAAAAAATCATCATAAAAATAAAAAACTAATTCCATAGTCCATAGTCAAAAATCACAATAAAAAGTATATTGGGCTCAGAATTTCTATACATAAGTCAATATACCTCATGTATGTACCTTTGTAACAAGATAGGGAAGAAAGGCCTGGCCCTCATAGTCGCTCATTCTGAAATCTCCCTCGTTGGTGAGCATTTGAAACAGAATTGGAAGGAATTCGAGGCATTTCATGTTGACCGTCGTGTTGGTGTCGAAGAATCGAAGTGTTATCCAGCGTAGGAGGAGGTCAAGAGAACCTATGGCGGCTTCCTTGTGAGGAGGGGCTGGGCCTGATACAGCCTGGGGGAGAGAGAGAGAGAGAGAAAGAGAGAGAGAGAGATTACTAAGGTGTAGTCACCGCTGAAGTATGTAGAAGAATGTACACAACTATTGTACCTACTTTTATAAGTGTCTCCAAGGCCTTCAAGTGCTGTTTGAAATCGTCGTGACACATCTGAGCAAACAGGTCTGGACTGAGACAAGGTTGCAGCTGTTCCTTCAGCTGGACAACGTGCTCACTTCGAGGACTGGCAAAGTTCCATTTCAACACCTATTGTTAATATACACATGAGACAGAAAGAGAGAGAGAGAGAGAGAGAGGGCATCACTCCATATAGAGCACCCACTGTACTTGATTCATCGTAACATGTAAGGATTAATATTGCACTGCACACTCCAGCTATAGTCGAGGTATTCAGGATGGTTGGTTGGCCTGTCCTTCCCCCCACTTGCTTGCTAAAAGTACGAAAAATTTAGGCCACCCTATTCTTTCACTGCACACTCCAGCTATAGTCAAGGTATTCAGGATGGTTGGTTGGCCTGACCTTCCCTCCACTTGCTTGCTAAAAGTACGAAAATTTCAATCGTATGTAGCATTCCGGACCTTCATTTTGTCTTCATCTTTCATCCTCTGCTCCTTCCCGTTAGGGATGTACACCAGCGGAGGTGAGGTCGATTCAGCTGCCCCTCCCTTCTTCTGCTTCCCCCTCCCGCCTTTTACCATGGCAACACAAACAAACAAACAAACACACAGAAAAAGGTTATGGGGCGATCATAAGGGGAAAAGACAAGAGGTTAAGCAAGATGGGGAAAGGATCAATATAAGGGGAAAATACGACAAAAATTTTGTGATGAACCTTAGGTTTTGTAGCTGAGCCTTTTCCTTTCTTTGTGGCAGCAGCTGTGGCTGCTGGTGGCGGTGGTTGCTCATCTGGTTCAGAAACCGGTTTATCCTGTTCCCTAGACCTGCTGGGTTTGCTCTCTGGTTCAGGTTTGACCGGTTCCTTCTTCCCCTGATGCACCAGCCGAGCCTGGGGGGGAGCAAACGTGTCAATTTGTCCGCATTTTCACCAACTAATGTTACATTATGTGAGTAGCAATGAAATGTGAAAATTTCTTAAGTTCGGAAGTTTTTACATTTTGCATTCAAATTTTCCGGCTACATTTATAACTTTCATACAAAGGACACGAGAGTAGAAAAAAAAACCTTTTGGAATAATTATGTTGGAAACTCAGTAAAATGAAAATCTCAAATGCATGGGCATAATGCACGACAACCTGTGTCATCCCTATATACTAAGTACTACCGTACTTAGTGATAAAAAGCCGGTGTTTTTTAACTGGCGCAAGAGGTTAAACATAAGAAAGACCTGCTGATGTCTTGCTGGCTGGAGTGGTAGAGGCTCTGTGTTTGTCCAACAAGGCCTTCACAGCCTGCTTGGAGTTACCCTGCAGACAGACAACATGTCACACACCCACATCTTCAACGGGTTACACATCTACATTTTCAACGGCATTTCTTACAAAACATGTCGATATTTACAGCAACGCTACATTTCTCACAGCAGAAATACAAGCAAAATACAAGATCATGTAGCCTACTACACCATTAACAAATTTTCTACACCCATTTTTACAAACTGAACAAATTTCCTACATGACCACACAAACATTATACATGAACGGCATGAATGGCTGTAGATCATGTATACAGATAAGAGTTGCTGCAGGATCTGTGACTGAGATCTTAACCTTTAGTTTCCCAGACTGTTTGAGCATTGCGTCATACCCCACCTTCCCATCATCACCGGAATGACAGCCTGCGCCTTCTTACGAACCTTTACACAAAAAACAACACACGGAACTTTAATTACATAAACACTAGAAGAATCCAAAAAATATTTTTTTACACCCTCTCAATACACATTTTGACATTAGAACATGCAAAATTTGAGCCAATACTTGTATTATACCAAAAATTTTTAAAGCACACACGCATATATTTGTACTTGCATAGTGTACATACCTCTCCATTTCTGTCCTCAAGGCAGGCATAGATGGGAGGGATGATGGCGGTTACTTCAGGAGGAAGCTTCCCTTTAGCCGCAGGGACCTTCTCCTCCAGCCAGGACAGGAGCTACGGCGTGTGAGGAGAAAAACAGAGTATTTTTTATTTCCAACACTTCTTCTCCGCGTCCCTTATACCAGGATTGCAGTGGAACTCCTCTAATCAGGACACCAATGGGACAGAAGAAAGTGTCCATATTAGTGAGGTGTCCTTATTTCAGGGGTTAAATTGCATGCAAGAACTGTTCTTGGGGAAAGAAAAGGTGTCCTTATCATTCCAGAGAGAGATGTTCCACTACACACACAGAGATACAGTTTTCTCTAACAACATTCTCTTGTGAAGTACAGCATGCTGTCTATTTCACCATACTTGACTGAAAGAGACAGCAAGCTATTACATTCCTGAGTTTACGCTTATTTCTGGTTGTCTAGGAGCAGGCTACAGTAGTTGTTAACTTCCTACGAGTCGTATCACTTCTTTCACACAGACCTCGGTCCGCAGGTTGGGATTCTCCATCTGGAGTGCCGTGGAGAGGAGTTCTCCCTCTATGAACGGGACCAGAGTCACCTCAGTCACCCACACATTCAGACACGACACACATGCTGCCCTCACATGAGTCTGCGTGTGGAGAGAGAGAGAGAGAGAGAGAGAGAGATAACTACACTCTAGTGAGAGAGATACTCACTGTATAGCAATGGTCAAGTGTATGGGCACAATGCTAGAATACTTAGTGAGGTAGGCTGTGTGTGGAGAGAGTCACAGAGTGAGAGAGATACACGGTTGCAATGGTCCAGGAATATAAGCCTTTGTAAATTGAAAGTAAAATTAGATTCTCAAATGTATGGGCACAATGCTAGAAACAGACAGACCTTGGCATCGGAGAGGTTCTGCAGGACACCAGGAATAAAGGATCGAGAAAACTTGACACAGGCTGATCCCATCGCCGTCGCCATTGACGATATGATGTTGACTGTCGTAATGATCTGATTGGGGGAAATTAAACAGAGGCGTCATAAAGAGAAATTTTAGCATATGCACTTTGACCGTGGAACCTCTCTCTAAGGACACCTCGGAAATGAAGACACCTCCCTAATAAGGATACCTTCTCTTTCCCCAAGAACAGTTCTTGCATGCAATTTAACTCCTGAAATAAGGACAGCTCACTAATATGGACACTTTCTTCTGTCCCCTTTGGTGTCTGGATTAGAGGAGTTCCACTGTTCATGACCAACAATTATGCAAGTCCGTCACAAGAAATAAGTCACATGACCTCCACCAATGATCACATGACATGTGTCAAATCTCACGTGGTTCTTGTTGGTGTCGCCCAGTCTGGCCTTCAGAGCCCCCGGCAACTCCCCTAGCGACGGCTGGATAAACTTTGCCTGGGCCAGAATCTCCTGAACCTTGGTCAAACCTTCACCTCTGACCTTCCAGTTCTTGTCGGAAAGTTCGGCAATGAGAGAGGACTTTATCTGACCACTAATGTCAACCTGTACGTATGTGTGTGCGCACGTGAGAATGATAGAGAATTACTGAGTGTCTGTTTGAAGCAAAATAATAGAGAAATATGGTGGAACTCCTCTCAAGGACACTCCTGAAATGAGGACACCTCTCTAATAAGGACACCTTTTCTTTCCCCAAGAACAGTTCTTGCATGCAATTCAACCCCTGAAATGAGGACACCTCACTAATATGGACACTTTCTTCTGTCCCACTGGTGTCTGGATCAGAGGAGTTCCACTGTATAAAAAGACTCATCATCGTTACCTTTGGCATGAGGTCAGCGAGAGAGACTGGCTCACTGGCACCACCTCCTCCTCCCCCTCCTCTCCTCCTCATCTCCTCCGACATTAGGTCCTCTAGTCGGAGCTGGCGGACTCTGACCTGACATCTGAAGAGAGAAAAAACAGAGAATTGGTCTACGCAGTAACTAGCTATTGTATTTCATGTGAGTGAGGAGTTAAGTATGTACTGTTTTTTGTTTAGTTTTTGGCCAGTTTTTTCTCCGTATGTCTCCTTATGTGTATGCTCTATCTCAAAATTGGTAAGTATATATATATATCAGTGTGTTAATTTTCGGCTGACTTTTTCAAAAGCCTCGTCGATTTGTTTCAAAAGAGCAGGTTTCTCATCTTCGAAGAACATCCTCAGCTGAGCTCCAACATACAGGTACACTGTGCTGAGGAGGTTTATAGCTGATGTGCGCACTGTGGGGCAAGTAAAAAAAACATTATTTTTCCATCAAAATTTGGAGGAGTTTGTAAAATTTTTTGATTGCCAAAATGAGGTGTCCTTATTTCAGGGGTGTCTTAATTAGAGAGGTGTCCTCATTTCAGGGGTGTCTTAATTGGAGAGGTGTCCTCATTTCAAGGGTCTCTTAATTAGAGGGGTGTCCTCATTTCAAGGGTGTCTTAATTAGAGGGGTGTCTCATTTCACGGGTGTCTTGAATTAGAGATGGTGTCTCATTTCGGGGGTTGTCTTAAGTAGAGAGGTGTCCTCAGTTCAGGGGTGGTATTAATCTTGTTTGTAATTAGAGAGGTGTCCTCATTTCAGGGGTGTCCTCAGAGAGGGGTTCCACTGTTATTTACGTACGCACACACACACACACACACACACAAACCCTAACCTGCAGCATTCGAGGCTCCAAATGCCCTTTTGATACAGACAGTCATAGGTGGCTTCAGATTAAGCAGAAACCACAAACGGTGTGCAGTGCCTCATTTCAGCCAGTCCAGTGATCCGAGAGGAAAACCTGCATAATGATCAAAAACACCAACGTAATTATTAACCCTTTGCCCACCACCACTCCGGACGTTCAACACAAAGAAAGATTGACAAAGGAGGTGGAGGCATGTCTCGTTGATATTTTGTATATGTGCAGTGTCCGTGAGATACAAACTACGTATAGAAAATATAGATGTTGTATGTTCTCTACGTGATTAACGTCGTTCTGAACACGCTCGTAAAATTCATAGCCCATCGCTCGACTCACTAAATGCATACATCAATGTTCTCCCTCCATATTCACCTTTGCGACTCTATGTTCAGAAGAAGCCTTCATCACTTGCATATGGATTTATTTTAAGTCATTCTCTCTGCTATCAGCATCATGACATCCACGGCACACCGGATTCACCTGAGGGGCAGTTACTGGAGAGATAACAAGATTGTACATCGGGAAAATATAACAATTACACCACTGAATAAGGGTGACCTTAAATGCCCCCATTATTAATCAGAGGTGTCCCTTATTTTAGAGAGTAAATACACTATGTATTAGATGGGGCGAACCAAGTGTAATAAATATCATAGAAATGGAGAGAAGGTTGCGTGTTCAGTAAAATCTGTTAGACCTTTGCGTTCCGAGCTTATCCACAAGAGCAGGAAGAAAAGCTTGGTTGATCTTCTCCAAATACCGGCGGCCCGCTTCGGCTTAAACCAACAACCACGGCAAACTTCCCTTTCCAAATCACCTGACAGGTAAAATGAAATGAGACTTGATTTAGAGTTCAATATAGACAGGGGTGCTTTATTTAGAGTTCAATTTTGCCAGGTGTGCTTTATTTAGAGTTCAATATTGACAGGTGCATTTATGTAGAGCCTCAGTTTGACCGGCGAGCATATTTAGAGAAAATTCTCAGATTAGACAGGTGCGTTTATGAGAGTGCGCAATGATAGGGAGTTAATGTAATGTATGCAAGGCTAAATTTTGAAATGTGAACGATTCTATTTACCTGAAAGTTGCTATCTTTCCAGCCTGGTTTCCGTGCCAACACTTTGATCATCAACAGTGACTGCATCTCGTCTCCTGGCAACCCCTCTACAAACTACAAACAACAAACCAACTATGAGCTTGTCTATAGTTTCACGTTTTCGAACGATATGTAGACCACACGTGTCGACGATAATTAATTTGAGATGCATACCTGTTTTAGTTTCTCGCAAGCCTCGAGTCTCTCTTTCCATTTCGGGTCTTCAAAACGTGCCAGGAGTCCAGGCGGGAGCACCTCATTGGCTTTATCATCGAGTTCTTCCGACTACACAGAGAGAAGAGAGAGGAGAGAGAGAGAGAGAAGAGAGAGAGAGAGAGAGAGAGAGAGAGAAGAGAGAGATGGATGGATGGAAAATATAAAGGTGAAGTTGTAGACATTTGTAATCTCAAGCCCAACATAAGCATTCCTGCAGAATTACGTAACTGAACCATTCAAGTGTTCGGTTCAGTTCTGCAGGAAATGGCCATAAACCGCCCTCAAAAGGACATGCCTCTACTGCAGACCTGTTCCACAAATTCCACCTGGGAAGAGACACTAGGTCTCCACCACCTTGTGTGCACACGTTCAAGTTGTGTGCGTTTGGGGTTAATATTAGGTCACTGCGCGACCCTGCAAAAAATTTTCTTCTTCTTCAGATTCAACAAAGCCTAAACTAGATAAACGCCAACCTCCGCAGCGCCCCAGGTTTATATAGCAGATACGCGCAGCAACCCTTGTGGTTAATAATGATATTCATTTGCTCCTTTTAGGGCATGCGCAGTGGCCAGAAGCTACTTACCTTCTCAGAATTGTTTATACTGCTGATTTTTACTGCTTTCTATATAGGCAACCAACAAGTTGTGAACACTATTTAGGCCACATAAGAAACCAGCCTCCGTGGTATAGTGGTAAGTCGTTTTCTTTCTGCCATGCGCAGTATGTATACGCACCATCCTGCTAATGATATTCATTACACTACGCAATCTGCCACGCGCACTACCCAGGTAATGATATTCATTACACTACGCAATAATTATGTCGCGTGCACTGTTGTATACACACTCACTGAAATGGCGGGTTCAGGAGGATCCGGAGCCTCATCTTTGCCTCCTTTCCCCTTCCCTCCTCCTCCCGCTTTCCCTCCCTTCCCTCCCTTCCCTCCTCCTCCCTTCCCACCTCCGGAGGAAGCAGCTGGCTTCTTCTTCTGCGGCTTGGCAACTGCTTTTGGTTGTGGCGACGGATCACTTTCTGCAGCCGGGGGTTTCGAAGGAGCCTGAGAAAGAAGAGAGAGATCACACTGCATTCTTCAGCTATAGTCGAGGTATTCAGGATGGTTAGTTGGTCTGTCCTTCCCCCCACTTGCTTGCTAAAAGTACAAACAATTTAGGCCACCCTATTCTTTCACTGCACACTCCAGCTATAGTCAAGGTATTCAGGATGGTTGGTTGGCCTGTCCTTCCCTCCACTTGCTTGCTAAAAGTACAAACAATTTAGGCCACCCTATTCTTTCACTGCACACTCCAGCTATAGTCAAGGTATTCAGGATGGTTGGTTGGCCTGTCCTTCCCTCCACTTGCTTGCTAAAAGTACAAACAATTTAGGCCACCCTATTCTTTCACTGCACACTCCAGCTATAGTCAAGGTATTCAGGATGGTTGGTTGGCCTGTCCTTCCCTCCACTTGCTTGCTAAAAGTACAAACAATTTAGGCCACCCTATTCTTTCACTGCACACTCCAGCTATAGTCAAGGCATTCAGGATGGTTGGTTGGCCTGTCCTTCCCTCCACTTGCCTGCTAAAAGTACAAACAATTTAGGCCACCCTATTCTTTCACTGCACACTCCAGCTATAGTCAAGGCATTCAGGATGGTTGGTTGGCCTGTCCTTCCCTCCACTTGCTTGCTAAAAGTACAAACAATTTAGGCCACCCTATTCTTTCACTGCACACTCCAGCTATAGTCGAGGTATTCAGGATGGTTGGTTGGCCTGTCCTTCCCCCCACTTGCTTGCTAAAAGTACAAACAATTTAGGCCACCCTATTCTTTCACTGCACACTCCAGCTATAGTCAAGGTATTCAGGATGGTTGGTTGGCCTGTCCTTCCCTCCACTTGCTTGCTAAAAGTACAAACAATTTAGGCCACCCTATTCTTTCACTGCACACTCCAGCTATAGTCAAGGTATTCAGGATGGTTGGTTGGCCTGCCCTTCCCTCCACTTGCTTGCTAAAAGTACAAACAATTTAGGCCACCCTATTCTTTCACTGCACACTCCAGCTATAGTCAAGGTATTCAGGATGGTCGGTTGGCCTGTCCTTCCCTCCACTTACTTTCTAAAAGTACAAACAATTTGGGCTGTCCTATTTTCCACAGTAGCTCCTCCTAGGATTACTCTCCATGGTACAGTAGTATTACATACCTTCTGTGCAGGTTTAGCGTTCTCCTCCCCCTCTCCCTCTCCCTCTCCACCATCTTCCTCGCCTGGCTTCTTCGACCGTCTTTTCGGAGGGTTCTTTGTGCTGGACAAAACGGGCCTCTTCTTGTGGGGCTTTTCGGCGACATCATCACCAAATGAGAAATCAAGAAGCGTGCTATCGTCCCCTCCACCTCCCTCAGTCCCGCCTTCCTTTTCAGACGATTGCTCCGAAATCTCTTCATCGTCTCCCATTTTTTTCGCCGGTCGTTTCTGACTCGATAGTGCAGGCTTCTTTTTCACCGGTTTGGGTTGCTCATCGCCGTCACCGACGGATAATTCTAGCGGCGTTTTGGCTGCTGAAGGTCCCCCTTTCTTTGGTGCCGCATCAGTTGGTGTTGATGTACTGGCTGGTTCAGCCTGTAGTAGTGTATAGTGACAGAGATAGAAAATGCAGATGATGTCATATATTATAGTTCAGAACCACAAGTGCTGTGCTCATGGCAGTCTTTATAAACTGTGATGCCAGAGAGAGAAGTTGGGGTATGTTCTGCTGATGAGGGCCAACAAGCCCGAAACAGCTGTCCAGAGTTCCACCTCTTTTTTCTCTTGGCATCACATGGTATTTTCCACATGGATTTACGGTAATGGATGGATATGCAAAACCTTTGTTTTGGCGGCTGATTTCGGTTTCGTCATGGGGCTGGAGATGAGACCCACTTTTATCTTTAACTCCACTTTCTCTTTGTGTTCCTGAATCTGTGGGGAAAAGGTTAATTAATTATTAGAGTACACGGTGTTAAAATTACAAGAACTACAAAACTTTTGATTTTCCATCGCTACAACTTAAACTTAGACAGTTCTTATAATCTTATAATCCTGGCTTGGAAACACAGCCATATTAACATACGCACTTAAGTATATAGTGCGCACGAAACACAAAATTAAAACAATCATCGAATAGCAACGAACACCAGTGGCACGCTTCAATACCTGTAAAAATTCCGTTTCAAAGGCTACAAGATTTTCCAAGCAGGTTAGAAAACTTGTATGTTACATCATACATGTATGTACGTACCTTTGCCATTTTTGTCTTGTCGATGGCCTCGATGTACAGGTTCATAGGTCGCTCTCCCACCACCTTCAGGAGGGTGGCGATGGATTCAAATGCCGCTTCTCTTACGTTCGGATCAGCACTCTCGATTTGCTTCACGGGAAACAGAATATCAGAGTCAACTTGTTCATTGAGAAATCCACATGTCTTTTAAAGGGAATGTGGCAGTATACAAGGGCTAAATTTTGAAATTTTACTAAAACCGGAACTTAATTGCATTCTTTCACTGTGCTCCTATTGTTTTGTTCTATCTTTAGTAGCATTTCAAAATTTAGCCCTTATATTATACTGCCACGTTGCCTTTAAGTTATTGGGCTTTTTCCTGGCATTGTTGCTAAACTAGAACAACTCGACAGTACAAATGAACACTTGGGATCCCTAACGTGCACTTATCTTTAGAGGATAAATGTTGTTGTGACCGTTTGTACCTTTATAATGGGCGGGCAGAAGGCCTTTAGAGAAGCCTTTGGGAGCATAGCAGCTGTGCACTGTTGGAAGCAGCGACACGCGAAGAGGAGAGTTTCCGATTTGACGTTTGGGTTTTTGTTTTCGAGGGCTTCCAGGATCTGTTCCTGGATACCTCCGAGAGTGGTCTGGACGTGATGGGAGAGGAGGGAGAGGGAGGGAGAGAGGGAGGAGAGGGAGGAAAGGGAGGAAGAGAGGAGGGGAAAAAAAGAAATTTTGAAGTAAGATGGGGGAAAGACAAACGGTTGGAGCGCCGAGAAAGACGAAAGTTCAGACCGAGACAGGGGGAACACAGGGAGCACCATATGGGGAAAGATTTCGGAACGAGATATATAGGGGGAAATACAAAGGTTGGAGAAAGATAGGTGGGGAATGAAGAAGAGAAAGAGATTTAAAATTCCTCTCACTGAGAGGTATGCGGCGTCTGCAGCGTCCCGGAGAGCCACTACGACCATCTGCTTCTTCTCTTTGAACTTCTCAAATATTCCAGCAAGAACCTGAGCAGTAGAGAAAGGGAGGGTCAAATTTTCACGGGCAGGCAAACAAATTTTTGTGCTTAAGCAAGAAAAATATAAAGGTCCTTGGGTTTGTATGGATGCATAAACAGGTAAAGAGAAAATTTAAAAAAACCAACGGAATATACCCCAGTAAGCCTCAAAAGATTGAGGATTTCATGAGCACAAAAATGGTATGACAAAACAAGAGACAGAAATCAACTAAAAGTAACTCACGAAAGGGGCGTGGCTCTGGAAAGCCTTGCGTAGGCCGGTGGCCAATCCAGCTACGATGTTACCTGCCACTGCCACCACCATCACGTTACTGTCCTTCGTGATCACCTGCGCACAGATACATATCCACATGTAATAAAAATGTGAACCATTCAAATATTCCCCATATTATATACATCTTGCTCTAACTCATCATCTTTTCTCGTTCCAAACCTTTTTCAGAGCCTTCAACAGTTCGGTGAAGTCACCAGGAGTAATCTTGGGAGACTGAGACAGTGGCAGAACAAGCTCCAGGACTTCTTTTCTCTCTTTCCACTTCGTATCGGCCTTGGGAAGAGAGGAGAGAATTACATTAACTAAAAAATCTACTCAAGTCACTATATGGGTCTGTGGTTAACACTTAACCAGCCACGGACACACAAATGCATCCAGAGCCTCCATAAGTCCATAAGAATTTATATGGGGGTTATAATACTAGGCGTTAATACTTTATACATCAATTTCTGCTTATTTAAGGAGATGCCCTTGGCGTCGAAAGGTTTAAAATGAGCAAAACGTCTGCAGACGATGCACACAATTGGCAAAACCCAAAAAATCTCACAATTCTGGTGTAGAATTCTTTTGGTAGTTCACCCAGTACGTCCACGGGATCCAAAAGGTCGTAGGGGTCAATTGCATCTGAGGCCTCGCCCACTGCCCCGCCCACATCTCCACCAGAATCAGCCCCGCCCCCTCCACCTCCGGCAGACACTACAGCAGCTGTTTCCTGTTGAAGGTAGAATTCAATGACAACAAACTAACATCGATGTCGTACCACACCCATCCTCACTACTACAACCGTACTAAATGCACATCTTCTTAACGTACAGTAATAGAACAAATCTACACAATCTTTTAAACCGTTCTACCGGTTGAAAGTCCATTTTCCTATACATGTCTATGGGACCTGAAGTCGGTGCTGCGTTGCATAAAGTCACAATCAACAGAGCTGTGTGGTGGTGTACTGGGGGGAGGAGGGAGGCATGCCGCAAATGATAACTCTCATTTGCTGAATGAATTTCTGTGTGTGCCTCGTTACTAGTTCACATGTACGTGTATGTAGCTCAAGAGTGGGACAACGTCTGTGTAGCAATGTAATGGACGACCAACTATTGGTTGTGGGGTGCTACAAACGTGTGAATAATATACTTAATCCCCTTATCTCTTTACTTGTTCACAGACATATTATTATCTTAAGGGTGGGACGACATGTGTACATTTCAATGGACGATGAAACTATTGGTTGTGGGATGATACAACCTTGTGTGCACTCAATGTCAAATTTGTCGACGTAATGCCTGCAATTTCTCACAAATGCACGCCAGTTAATCCGAAATCTCATCAAAGAGTGCAAATTCCGTAGCCAATTTACTGTACATTTGTGGTACATACTGTGGGATACCTCACTTCATTGTTTCAGAGAAGCAATTCTAACCTCACTACAAAACAATTACGAAGCAATTTTTAATGGTTTAATCTACCTCCAGTTGACTAATGGAATAAAGCATGCATACTCGGATTTCAACCTTCCAAACACTTCAGCTTCTGAGAAGTTATTCGAATCTCATCAAAAAAGAATTCATTACTTTACTATACACAAATTATAGGGCTCATCCCCCTACCACCAAGCGTAGTAGAGAATTGTTCCAATACCATCCGCCGAGTATTTAAGCGAATCATCAGGGCTCTTCCTAACACTCGGACTAAGACTCAGAAAAATACTGCACTTCTTCGAAAAAAGATCATCCATTAAACGTCAGAAGTCCAGGACTCAGAAAAACGACGCGAAAATGCTCAAAATCTGCTCCGTTTTTGTGATCCTGAGTGCCGCTATAGCGGGCACTATTGCAAATGTCAGTGAGGCAGACTGCACCGCGATGGAACAAAATGTCGCCGGACTCGACTGCACCATCAGGAGGATCTGCCCCAACGGGAAGAATCCGGCCGAGTGGGAACCACTCCCGCTGACAAAGATCGGCACGGTCAACACCAAGATAACGAAACTCCAGACGTTCCGTATTCCGTCCTCCGTCCCCACGACTGCACACGAAGTCTTCGTTTACATGTACATTAAGGTAATGAAGAAAAGCACTAAAGTGCAAACCCTCGGCGAACTGTGCATGCGCGGTACCACTAATTGATGGGTCGGGCTTTTAGTATGCGTTTACTCGTGGTCTCCCGCTAGTAGCTCGCGGAGAGTCTGACACGGGCCAGCTACAGCAGTAGATACATAGCATGCGGGAGTCGATACACGGAGATTCTATTTGGGTGTTGTTTTCCTATTCTGTGTATTTAATTTCCAATTCAGTGTTTTGTTTTGTTTTTTCAGAACGGCTGGGGACCAAACAGTGTTCAAACATTCGTGAGCATCTTCACAAAGGACAGCCCACAGCGACAATACACGCAGTACATGACGACCCACATCTACCCGCAGTCAGCCCACACCTACACCACGGAGAACATGTGGTTTCCATTGACAACCGATCGTCTCGTCTACGTCTCCATTCAGAACGCACTGATAGGAAACAGCGTATCTGAGATATACGTCATCGGATACCGCTAATTATCCGGGGTCGCCAAATGGAAAAACAAAGAAATGTTTGAGACTTTGTAAGTAGCAAAGTTAGCAAATGTGACAATTGTAGCAACAGAGACAATGATAGTAGCTGTAGTAGCAATGATGATTGATTCGTTCAGTGTGATGATGTCACTTTATTAGCAATCATGAAGCGCGGGAAGATTGGAATTTGGGATCACCTGACACCCGGAAGTCATTTAGTTTAAAAATACAAGTACCGTTGATATACACTTTACTTATGGACTTTTTAAAATATGGGGCACACAATAATATAAAGCTAAGAAAACTACTGTTCTCATGTTTTGCTGATGAGATCCACTCTGACCAACCTGTTGTGATCTGAGGCGGCGGTTTGGGAGTGCTGGTCCCCCAGACATCTTGCCCCACTCGTCGTCCAGCTCCTTCATCTGCACAGGTTTGAGCGACTTGTCGAGGATGCCTCTGAGGGGTGGACCCATCCACCGATACACCTCTACTGCTAGTAGTTTGGCCTTATGGGGGGAGGAGAGAGGGGAGGGAGGAGAGAGGGGAGGGAGGAGAGAGGGAGGGAAGAGAGAGGGAGGGAGGAGAGAGGGAGGAGGGAGAGAAATGGAGTTACATACAGGAAGGAGGAGGGGAGGGAGGGAGTAAATGAGAGAAGAAACAAGAATTAGATAGTCTCTGCTGCTATTCAGCTACGTTTCCCCGCACCACAAAAACCACCTACCAACACAACACCACATAATGTATCATAATACAAAACTCCCTATCATAGCTCCATACATCCATGCCAATCCCTCTATACTAAGTACTACCGTACCAAAACTCCCTATCATAGCTCCACACATCCATGCCAATCCCTATATACTAAGTACTACCGTACCAAAACTCCCTATCATAGCTCCATACATCTATGATGCTAGGTACCATGCCCATCCCTATATACTAAGTACTACTGTATTAATGATACACATACCCTACTGGTACAGCACCGTAGGTACTTACATTACTAATACATGTATTTACAAAACACTAATAATTATCACCTCGGCTCTGACATTCTTGTCGCTGTGTTCAAACATGGACGGCATTGATTTCAGCAGCTGTTTCATATTCACCACTTTCGCTCCAAACTCGCTGCATCAATACCCAGTTACAAAGACGACACGTGGTCGTTCAATAGTACAATACAAATTATACTCTAGAAACACTACATGTATAATATAGTAGCTAGACAAATACACTTTTAGCACTGTGTTAATGTTAACACTTAACCAGCCACGGACACATATGTAGATGTGTCCAGACCCTCCACAAGTCCATAAGAATGTATATACATAGGGTCATAGCTAGACAAAGACAGTAGCTAGACAAATACATACAGATGTGTCCAGAGCCTTCACAAGTCCATAAGAATGTATATACATAGGGTCATAGCTAGACAAAGACAGTAGCTAGACAAATACATACAGATGTGTCCAGAGCCTCCATAAGTCCATAAGAATAGTACAGTACAGTATAAAAACTATTGTAGCAGCACTTATAAAGTGCATTCCATTGACTCGTGGGATAATATTATATATTAGTGTATAATATAGTGTCTGTTGAATGAGAACAGTATGATTATGAAGACTTACGTAAGCATCGTTCTTAGGACAAAGACGCAAGCTGTGACAATCTTAGGCTGCTTGTTTGTTAGTCCTTTTGTTATCTCTTCCTTTAGTGAGAGGCGGAGAGAGAGGGAGAGGGAGGAGAGGGAGGGAGAGAGGAGAGGGGGAAAAAGCAAAAATCAATACGTAAATGTAGGTTTATATGTGGAAAAGAGAGTTAAATTCAAACATGAATCAAGTGATCAAGTAAAGAAAACTATACACAAATTGTCATGGTTACAGTTACCTGGACGACAGCTTGTTGTTCAATTTCGGTGTACATGAGACAGACGTCAATTCCGCCTTGTTTCGTCTTAGGTCTGGCGTTGAGACACTTTGTCACTATGCCAGCCACCACTGCTTCACAGGTCCTATTGTTAGTAACAATTACATCATAATGATGTAATGCTACCATAATCAAACAACAAAGGTGGGTATCTAAGTTGCATAATGGTTTTACACAAGGGTAACAATTGAATAATGTTCATCTAATTAAAGACAATAAGACAGCCCTGAAGAGCATTACATACACATACAGTGAAAACCACTCTCTAAGGACACCCCTGAAATGAGGACACCTCTCTAATAAGGACACCTTTTCTTTCCCCAAGAACAGTTCTTGCATACATAAGCTTTCTTCTGTCCCATTGGTGTCCCAATTAGAGGGGTTCCACTGTATTACATACACACATACCTATCAGCAATAGCAGCACACTCTACAAAAGCCAGAGTGGCTCCGAGAGCCTTCTCCTGGGCCATCGCGTTAGTCTCCACCACCAATTTTTTGATCATTCCGGAGAACTTGTTGTACTCTGAGCTTTTCTCGTCGTCGATTCGTCTGAATAGTTTAGCAGCTTCTTCGTAGCCCATCATACGGGCTTTCCAGACCTGTAGGAGAGGGGGGAGAGAGAGGAGAGAGGGGCAGAGAAAAGAGAGAAAAGAGGAGAGGTGAAACAAGAGGAGAGGGGGAGGAGGAGAGGTTAGAGGTACGCAGAAAGCAGAAAGAGGGAGGGAGAAGGATGGAACAGATTTAAAGAGGGGAAAGAGGGAAGAGAGGGGGGAAGAAGGAAGAGTGTAGCAGGGAGAGAGGGAAAACGAAGGGAAGGAGAAATAGAAGAAGGGAGAGCGGAGGAAGTGATCAAAGGACATTTCAAAGACTTCAGTCCGCGCGGCTCGTACTTTGTGGCTCAGCTTGTCCTCTAGCGGCAGCTTCGAGAAGTCTTCTGGGGGTGGACCTTCCGCCATAGCTTCTGAGTTCTTCTGCCAACGGTCTTCGTAAGTCGTTCCTCTCTCCGAATGCCGATTTGGCTTTCAAACCACGGTGGGTGTTAATTGGAATCACTTGCTCGACCAATCAATTTTCTGCATTTTCGATGTCACGTGACAACGATTCGCGTGTGGCGCAAAGTGCGGGAAAAAAGATGGCGGCGAGGACGATGCGAGCGAGAGACCGACTGGGAGGCGCTCAGCCGCTGGAAGACGAATCAGATACGGACGGAGTCGACGGGGAAGCGAGCGTAAAGAGTTTCGTATCGTCGAAGCTCTACGCGACGCTCCTGGTGCTCCCGGGAATAATTCTCTACGTCTACATCCTGTACATCATCTTAGCGAACCTCCTCTACCCGTGCTCTCTTAGTCCTTTCTTCCCTCGCAACCGCTCCTCATCCTCCGCTACTTCTGATACAGGTTTGCAGCCAATTTCCATTTAGCTGGAGGTCCTACATAAGCTTTGTATTTACCCTTGAATTAGCATGTGCTGTGTCTTACAAGCTTTCTCTCTGTTTTGTAAATTTCTAGATGAAAGCGCGGGTTCCCTTTGTTCCCTGAGGAGTGCAATTCTAAATAATGCCGCCCTCCTCGTTCTCTTCGCGGCGCAGCACTCGCTGATGGCCAGCAACGGTTTGAAACAGCTGTGGAACACTTTAGGGCTGTCGGCAATATCGAGACTTATGTACGTCTTCTCAACATGCTGTACCATACAGGTGTGTGCATAATTATACAATTATATGAGACTGTACAATATATGGTGTATATGAGACTGTATGGGCGAATGTGTCAGTATTTTTTTATGACTTGTAAAGAGTTTTGTGTTACAACTTCCTCTTCTATTTAGTGCCCTTCGTCCCTCTTCCACTGCAATAAGGGCAAAGTAAGATGTCATGATGATGGTGGTGGTGGTGGGGGAAGAAATGTTTATCTTGAAAATTATACCTGAAAGGGGCGGGGCACCTTTTTCAGCGAGATATACACCTTACCACTAAAGAAAACATTGCTCATTATTTCTCCTTGCCTCAGCTTATCCACCATTTCTGGACTCCAACTCCCGCACACACCCTATGGGAGTGCCATGGCTACCTCCTAACACTGTCACTCAAGGCTGTTCACAGTGGCTGCTGGCTCTCAATCGCCTGTTCTCTCTTTACCATCGACTACCTCGAACTACTGGGCATCAAGCAGGTGGGTTGAAAAAAATCATATAAATCAGAGTTTTCCAAACGAAGGTCACGAAGGACAGAAGGAAACTTACCCTGTTTCTATGTGTGAAAGTCTTCTTTTATATACATACGTACCTCTTCTTCTTTCCCTATTCAACATGGCACTCGATATATACATTTCTCTCTCTTCTTCTTCTCCTCTTTCCCTCTCTTCAGTTGTACTATTCCTACAACGGTTTCGGCGATCCCCTCCACTACAAGTCGGCCGAACAGCAATATCTTCTTCGCCACATGCGCACCAATCATGATTAGAAAAATTCACAAAAATACGCAGGCGACCTCGTATCCCCTCATGCGGCCGTGACCCGTAATGTCCTGCGACAGGCTACTCCTTGCGTGATGCTACCGCTCTACTTGGCCTGGGCTAGCGGGATCAGTGCACTGACATGAAGTACGTTAGGACGCAGTTTTAATCAACAAGTGGAGACAATTGCTGAAGGATCATCTAGGTGAATTTCTGAACTTTTTTCTGTGTGTTACACTTCCTGCTACATTTCCTCTCTTAGTCATCATGTTTCCCCCTCAACTCATGTATTGTCTTGTATACATTGTATACAGCATTCAGAATTTGTTAACCTTTTCTGAAAGGACACGCGCGCGATGAGCAGTTTCACGCATGCGTGGACAGGACGTAAAAGAGCTACGCATGCGCGTAGAGTTTGCGATAAAACGATCGGCGCGGGTTCTTGTTTTCTTGTTTTTGTGCGCAAGAAGTTTTATAGTGAAATGAAGACCGCGACTGTGTACGCGTGTGTTCTATTTCTACCCTCTGTACTCAGACGCCTTACCTCTCCAGCGTTTGGGACACGGAAAACCGACCGATTGATCGCGCAGTCTCGCGTATTACTTAGACGCGGCAGCGCTCCACGCCGTCCGTCGTACCGTTTTCCGACTGCTAAGACGACGAACGCTCTGAAAGCCGACGTAGGTGTGGTGCGGGGAAGGAGAGAAAGGGGCATAACGGAGCAATCAATGGTTTAGAAGGCCGACACCAACAGCATGCAAAACGCCGTGACGCTTGCATCCGCAATCACATCCGCAGCTGCGAAATTGGACGTAACGAAGCCGATTCTCGGTGCTCCCCGACCGCATCGCACTGCAACGACGAACGGTGGGAGGTTCGATAGCACTTCAAGCGCGATCGACTTTCACGGCTCGTCCTGCGACGATATAGTCTGCAGCAAAGAGCTACCTCAAAGGCGCTCACGTGTCCGCCGCCAGGAGATGCAACCCCTGCCAGAACACTCTTCGCATACTTACGATTCGCGCATCACATCGCGCTGATGCGGCGTCGACGTGCGCAAATCGAACGCGATACGGTACACTGGCGCGCAACTACGAGCTGAGAATTCCGCGATCGACCGACTACTGTCGCCTGAGAACGCTTTCATCTCAGCAGTGCTCGTGCCAGCAGACAAAGTCGCGGTACAGGGCAGCATGCTCATCGATGGCAAATCGGCACTCTCAAACTTTGCGCTCGAAATGCGGCTGCTGCATTCACGTGAGCCGCGTAAGCTGGTTCGCCGATAGACACCGCGCATATCTCGTACTCAGCCTTATCTTCTACCAGCGACTCTGGACTGCTTTGGGGCGGGCTCACAAGACCAAAACCGTGGCGAATGCTCCCGGATCTCCCGCAGCCTCAACCATCGTGCCGGATGCCTGCATCGTACGCTGATGCTACGCACTACGCTCGCTCGGCACTCATTGGTGCGAGGCGCCGTCGGCGAACAGCATAATCGATACGCGTGACACTACAACTGGCGGACGCGCAAGCGGAACGGCCTCTCTGAGCTCGGGTCATGTTGATGCGGACTCATACGCAAAACGGCACACATGGCCGGCGTGTTTCGAACTGCAATTTTCGGACCACACCGACTATCCTCATATCGTGTACACTGATCGCTCTCAGTCATGTTCTCTTTTCGGGCGCTTGCACGCGAGAAGTGCTCGTCCGGGCAACCGCTCACAACGATTCGGCGCAGCAAGCCAAGGTACGACTGTTGTCGTCAACGTGTAGCAGCCGCGAACTGCCTATTCGAGACGACAGCACAGTGCAATATACTGGGCGCGCGACATCGCATCTACGCCGTTCGCGTCCGTGTGCCGTCGCGTGGCGCCGTCGAGTCTCCCGAATGGTTCGCATTACCGTCCGCAAATCAAACGGGGAAACCGAACGTATAACGCCAGGCTTTCTGTGACAGGATGCTGCGTAACGCGGAGGAGCCGACAACGACAAACAACCTGGTTTTTATGGCGGTTACATATACTTTTTATCTGCTCGGAATGCATTTTTGTTGTGACCGACACACATTCAGCCTGTGCTTAGTTGCAGCTAAAAAACACTGGCCTCTCTGTGCGCGCGAGGGCAGTGTGCCGTTCGTTCACGATGCGAACGGAGGCATGGGCGTGAGATAGCAGAGACATGAAATACGCCACCCCACAACGTTTTTAGCCTGCGAGACGCCGAAGAGTAGATGCGGCATACAAAACGTCAGAACAATTGCTACAAGCACCACATAGTATTCTGCCCCTTCACTGAATGTTTTCACACACACACATTTTCAAGCAAGCCACACGCCAACTCTGGCAGTACACTATATTCAGCATTCTGGCTCATAGCGACCCCCGATTCTCTTGTGCCCAATGTCACAAACTCGGTGTAGAGATGCCCGGATTGAAAGTGTCTCCCAGGATCCAGAGGGGTGCGGGGGAGATCGAGACCCTGGAGGAAACCACTCAGACAGAACGTACACGA
>CASHTH010001021.1:0-12766 GCA_030341885.1 Geodia barretti | reverse complement strand
CCCGATTTCAGCCCATACCTACCCCTGTCAGAGGACCACCGTCCAGAGCCGACCCAGGAACGTCCACTACTTCACCATTGTGCTCGCAGATGCGCGACACCTGGCTGCGGAGATGCCGTCGCAACCCAGGGCCTTGATCAGGTCGTCCACCCTTCGGGTGGAGACTCCCTCCACGTAGGCCTGCTGGATCACCGACAGCAGAGCCTTCTCGCTGCGCCGCCGTGGTTCCAGCAGGCTGGGGAAGTAGCTGCCTTCCCGCAGCTTGGGAATGTGCAACTCCATGGTGCCCACCCGGGTATCCCAGGTGCGGTTGCGGTAGCCGTTGCGGTAGGTGACCCGCTCTGGGCTGCGTTCGCCGTGCTGAGCGCCGATCTGGGCGGAAACCTCGGCGTCCATGATGCCGTCCACCAGGACCCGCAGTGCTTCCCGCAGCAAGTCCACGTCTCCGTCCATACCACGCTTGCGTAATAATTCCAAAAGATCCATTCTTTGCTTGACCACCGTCGTTCTCCTTGTTCTGGGTTATGACTTCCGATCAAGGATGACGCGGTGGTTAGCTTTGGGCTACACCGATTCTTTTACACCACCTCCCGGTACTCTACTGAAAGCCTCGAATATTTCCTCGCCAAATTGCCGAGGCTGTGGCGCCAGGGTGAGGTGCGACCTACTCACGCGGCTCGCGGGCGAGGTCCCCGGCACTGGCGTACCCGTAAGGATCCCTTCGAGGGCGTTTGGGTAAGGTGCTGGTGTGGTTGCACGCCGAACCGGATGCCACGGGCAAAGCGCTGATGGCCAGGTTGCAATTGGAACACCCGGACCGTTTCACCGAGGTACAGTTGCGAACCATGCAACGCCGGGTGAAAGAGTGGCGCGGCATCATGGCCAAAAAGCTGGTCTACGCTGGGACCGATGAAGCGTCAGCGGCATCCAGTCGACTGCCGGAACTGGCGTTGATTGGAGCGGATTCCAAGTGCTAAAGTTTCGGTAACATTCTCTGGTGAGGCAACAGGCAGAACTAATTGTCGTTAATCATTAGGGGACAATCGAAACACCCTAGCCGATACGTCCGTTGGTTGATTCCCCTGAAACCCCGGTGTATCCTCGACCCACCGCGCCCCATGAGCCCAAACCATACTCGTTGCCGAAAAGCCCCATTCTCACCAAGGAGTAGGTTATGAACTTCGGTATGTTCACCGACTTTCACGTTCGCGCAGATATGAGCCAGGCAGAAGCCTTCGAGGAGTCGTTTAGTCAGGTGGCGGAGGTCGAGCAAATGGGTATGGACTCGGTTTGGCTTGCCGAGCACCATTTCACTCCCGACCGGTCGGTGCTGGCCTCACCTTTGATCATAGCCAGCGCTATTGCCGCGCGTACCTCGACTCTCCGCGTGGGACTGGCCGTGCAGGTATTGCCCCTGACCAATCCACTGAGGGTGGCGGAGGAGGCGGCCACCGTGGACCACATCAGCAAGGGGCGCTTCGATTTTGGCATTGGACGCAGCGGCCTCACCAAGTACTACCAGGGGTACAACATTCCTTATTCCGAAAGCCGCGGCCGGTTCTTCGAAGCCCTCCAGGTAATTATGAAGGCGTGGAAAGGGGGCAGTTTCTCTCACCAAGGAGACTTCTACTCCTACGACGATGTGCAGGTGGTCCCTCAGCCCTTCCAGCAACCCTACCCGCCGACACGCATCGCCGTAGCCTCGGAAGACACGTTCCCGATCGTGGGGAAACTGGGCCATCCCATCTTCATCAGCGCAACAACGGGAATTCCCGTCTTGAAAGAACGGCTCAAGCTCTACCGGACGGCACGGCAGGAGGCCGGATTCGAGTGGCCTGGCGAGGTAACACTTCGCATCCCCGCATACGTGGCCGAGACTACCGCCAAAGCACAAGCGGATCCAAAAAACAGCGCCATCCATGCCATCCAATACGCGGCTACCGAGCTCATCAAAACGGCGGCCAGCGAGGAAGGAGTGGAACGGTTGCGGCGGATGGCAAACATCCCATACGAAGAGATTCTGCGGCAGAGAGTAATGTTCGGCACCCCCGCGGAAGTCACGGAACGGCTGGAAGAATATCGGGACGAATTAGACATTTCCGGCGTGGTGCTGGAGACAAACTATGGCGGCCAGATACCCAACGATCGGGTAATGGCCTCCGTGCGAATGCTGACTGAGAATGTAGTCCCCAGGTTCAAGTGATCGCCACCTCAATCAAAAAATCCAAATCCGCGTCGTAACAAACAATTTGATCGCAATGCTGGTTTTCGGCCTCCCTATAACGGGGAGGTGATGCTAGAGGTCTGGCCGGAAAGCCATCGGCCGGGTTTTGCACTACGCCAAGCAGACGTATTACAGTCATATACGGCGTGATAGTGTATGCAATACGTTTCAAGACCCCATCATTACATCGGTAATCGACGCCAAGAAAATAACGGCTTGGGGAGAATCGGGGTTTCCGGCCAGATTTCTAGGGTATGTTCGAGTCCGCTGGTGTACTTCTGTCAGACCGGGAGGTAGTCATCATGGCCACGAAGCTTGAAGGACAAATAAGGGCCGGGAGGGTAGGGGAGCTCAAGGCGGGTGGATGCCGGGTGATAACCGGAGGTGGACACACCATTGCAGTGATTTACCACGACGGGAGATTTTATGCGGTGGATAATCGCTGTCCCCACATGGGCTTCCCCCTGGATCGGGGCAGCGTTAAGGACGGCATCCTGACGTGCCACTGGCACCATGCCCGGTTTGATCTTTCCAGCGGCGGCACGTTCAACCCGTTCGCCGATGACGTTCGCAGCTTCACCGTAAACGTAGTCGGAGACGAAGTTTGGGTGGATCCAAGACCCGTTGAGCGCAACGAAGTTACACATTGGTCCGGCCGGTTGCAGGATGGGTTAGAGCACAATATCCGACTCGTAGTCGCCAAGTCCGTTCTGGGACTGCACTCCGCAGGCGCCGATTACAGCGAGCCGCTACGTGTTGGCGCCAAATTCGGGACCAGTTACACCTCGGCCGGGTGGGGTCCTGCCATGACTATTCTGACTGCGACGGCCAACATACTGCCTCACCTGGAGGAACACGACCGTCCGGTGGCGGTGTACCAGGGTCTGCTCCAGGTGGCCAGAGAGTGTGCTGGCAAACCTCCTCGCTTTGTCGTGGAGCCGCTACCAACTGGGGAAACGCGCCCCGATGTATTCAAACAATGGTTCCGCGGCTTTATCGATGTCCGCGACGAGGACGCTGCCGAGCGTTGTTTACAGACTGCGATCCGGTTGGATTTTGCGCCCCGCGATGTCGCGGAAATGATTTTCGCCGCCGCCACGGACCACATCTATCTGGACGCCGGTCACGTGGTGGACTTTGCCAACAAGGCATTCGAGCTTTTGGACCACATCGGCTGGGAGTACGCCAGTCAGGTGCTGACCAGCCTGGTTCACGGAATGGCGCACGCCCGGCGTAGCCAGGAATTGAGCTCGTGGCGTCAACCAATTGACCTGGCCTCGATGGTCTGGCAAGCCAGAACAGAACTTCCCGAACTGTACAAACAAGGTCTCGGCAACGGTGCGGCATGGAAAGGCCCCGACGCGCTCGCTTCGGAACTGCTGAGCGAATCGCCGGCTGACATTATCGATGCCATCAAAGACGCTATTAAGTGTGGAGCGACTGCGGACGACCTGGGCTCAGCTTTGGCATACGCCGCTTTTTTGAGAATGGCTCACTTTCACACGTCAAACGAATTCAACGATTGGGACACCGTCCACAACACTTTGACGGCGGCCAACGCGCTGCACCAGGCGTTGAAGCGCGCCCCCTCGCTGGAATTGATGCGGGGAGTGTTTGACGTAGCAATGAGTATCTACCTGGACCGATTTCTCAACATGCCCCCGCAGCGTATTCCAGATACCGGCAACGATATGGTGGATGACGACGGGATTCTGCGGCAATTGCTGCAACACATGGACGTTCGGCAACAGGTTGAGGAGGTGTCGGCCCTGGTATCCCAATACATCACTGGTTCCGGAGAGCCGGACGCGCTCCTGGCAACTCTGGGCCGGGGGATGCTGATGGAGGATGCCGGATTTCATTCGTTCCAGATTGTTGATGCCGGATTCAAGCAGTACCAGCTGCGACGGGGTACCGAATCGGGCCGCCACGTTCTGATTGGTATGGCTCGGTTCCTGGCCGCCCATGCGCCGACCCCCCGAGCTGTCGGCCAGACCTACCAGATTGCCCTGCGGCTCCATCGTGGCGAAGAGGTATTTCGCGACCAATAGTCGGTAACAATTTGGCGTGTTGCCGGCGTTGGGACACGTCCACGCCGTGCGTTCCATGAACGCATAAGGGTAAACATAGTCACGCGTCGTGGCTTGGACTGGTCGGCTTTGGTGTTGCGTCGCACCGGAACCCGCAGCGCGAAACAAGCGCTATTTCCCGACAAACTAATGACCTCTCCCGATTCCGGGAGAGGTCAAGCAAAATTACCAAAGGGGAACGCGTTTATGGGTTCGTGTAACCGTCTCCGGTCGGAATCATTACTGGCGGGTCAGCCACGTAGGGATTCCCGGTGGCGGGATCGACTTCGAAAGGCCCGGGCAATTCCAGCTCGTCCGCAATTTCGCGGACCGCAGGCAGGACTTCCTGTCCCATAAGCCGCAGACTTCGCATGGCGTCGTCGTGGGTCATCGCGCCGTCGCCGTCCCAGAAGAAAATGCTGCCGGGGCGGATGGTTTCCAGCACGTGGCGAATCTTTGGTATCACGCTGTCGGGCGTACCGGAGATGATGGTGTAGTCCTCGATCTGCTGCTCGTATGGCCGCCCCAGGACGCCGCCGGGACCGGCGTTTCCGCCCCGGGCCTGGGTCGCCACAGCCTGCGTCGGCAGCACCCGCCGGCGCGAAGTCAGCCCAGGCAGGCTGAGCAGCGCTGGGTTAACGGTGCCTTCGTTGCCGGCCAGGAAGGGGTTGCTGGGTCCCTGCACGTACTTCCGGGCAGTGGCCTCAGCCAGCTCCTCCGTCTCGTCCACGTGGACTTTCCAGAGGTACCCAATGTTCTGCGGGCCAGACTCATAACCCAACTCTGCCGCGGTGTCGTGGTAAAGCTGGAAAGCCTGTTTGGTGGGCTCCATCTCGGTTGCCAGCATGATGTAGGGGATACGCTGTTCTGCCGCCCACATCAGGGAATCGCGACTGACCACGCCCGGTAGCCAAATCGGGGGATGAGGCTTCTGGTATGGCTTCACCCAGGGATTGACGTGGCGGAACTGGTAGTGCTTGCCTTCCCAGCGGAAGGGGCCGGGCGTCGTCCAGGCCTTAACAATCAGTTCGTGGGCCTCCTTGAACCGCTCCCAGTTGTAATGAGGCTCGACGTTGTGTGCCACGCTCTCCCGGCCAGTGCCGCGCACCCATCCGGATACCAGCCTCCCGCGAGAGATCATGTCAATCATGGAGAGCTGTTCTACCAGCCAAAGGGGGTCATCCCAAATGGGGATGATGTTGCCCAGCAGCACTATCTTGGCCCTTTGAGTAATGCGGGCGAGAATGGAGGCTTCCACGTTCATAGCCCCGCCCATGCAGAACGGCGTGCTGTGGTGCTCGTTGAGCATCAGGCCGTCAAAACCCATCTCCTCGGCGTAGATTTTCTCGTCGAGATAGCGGTTGTAGAGGTGCGCCCCCAACTGGGCATCGTAGATATCGTTGCTGACGTCCAGGTCCATGATCGGTTTTCCGGTGGCCCCGAAATACCCGGATTTGGGATCCTGGTACGGCCGTTCGGTGAAGTATCCAATGAACATATCGCTTCTCCTTCCGCTTCCGGCTACTGGTGGGATTCTACCATAGCAGGGGAATCACCAACTGAGGTGCGTTTAAGACGACAGGAATCCCTTGACCAAAGCCACGAATTCGTCGGTTTTTTCCAGTTCGGGGTGGTGACCGCAATTTTCGAGCACGCTCACACGGGAACCCGGAATCGAATCGTGATACACCTGGCTGGCGCTGATGGGCACTATGTTATCTTCGCGCCCCCAGATAATCTGGGTAGGCAGGCTCTTGAGCCTGTGGAGCAGATTGGGGAGACCGGGGTAGTACATATAAGGCCGCCAACTCAACCGGCAAGCCTCTTCACGAGCCACGTCCCACTCCTCGTTCAATTCCGCGGTGGGTTCGTCGGGGCAAACGTGCCGGAACTCCGGAGTATTATCCGGGTCATGGAAGCCTGCCGTCAGATAATCCTTCGCCACCGCCAGGAACATGTCGAATATCTCACCGGTGGGTGGCTTGATACCAGCGGGGCCCACCAAAACCAGCTTTTTGAACAGGTTGGGCGACATCGTGGCCATCTCCGCGGCCAGCCAGCCGCCCAGCGAGAATCCGGCCAAATTGACCTGCTCCAGCCCCAGGTCTTCGATGGCTTCCAGGTACCAGCCGGCCAGATCACGAATGTTCATGATCCATTCCTGGCGCTCGGTCCCGCCGAATCCGGGGTGGGAAGGAATGTAAACCGTGTAATCCTGGGCCAGGGCTTCTTGATATCTACGCAGACCGTAGTGGCCCAACTCGTCGTGGAGTAATAGTAACGGGTCGCCACTCCCTCCTTTAACCAGTTGGAGCTTCGTGCCTGCGACCTCTACGTAATCTTCGGTCCATGTTTGAGCGCCTGTCGCCATTTGCCGAGTCCTCCTCTAAAAAGGGCCATCCAGAAAGGGGCATGATTTTTCAACCGCCAGCCAATCATAACATGGCGTTCGCTAACGGTCGTGAAGGCGACCACGGTTGGCGCCTGCAATCCGGTGACACATCGCATGCCGCCGCACGTCTGCATCACTTACGTGCCATGCCGACGTTCGTACATTCTGTTCGTACTTTCTGGTGGTATAGTGCTGCGCACAGCATCCTGTACGCAAGGCCCAAAAGATCGACGGTCCCTCGAAAGGATGCCAACCTGGATCTAAAGGCGGTGAAGCTATGTCAAGGGTCACGATGATTCAGCACATCAATATCCAGATTAGCGACAAGGAACGCACCCGTGATTGGTACGAAAAGGTATTGGGCGCAGAGTTCCTGGACCGTGGGCCGGAACTCAACCAGAGGCAGCTACAATTGCGGATTGGCAGCGGCGAAATCCATAGCACTCATACCGCGAACCCAAGCCCGTCTGGGCACTTCGCTCTGGAGATTGACGACTGGGAAGAGATGATCGCCAACCTGGACGCGTTAGAGGTTCCGTACTCCCCGCCGACCGTTCGCGCCTACAGTAGCGGACATTCGACCTACATTAACGATCCGGACGGGAACATGATCGAATTGGTCCAACACCCTCTGGGATTGAAAGACTCCAAAGGCAAGGCGGTGGAGTTGGCTCATGACCCCAATGGCCTGACCTGGGCCAGGCTCCCCGGCTACGGTCCGTCCACGTAGCGCGGCAGTTCTCCAGGAGATCAGCCGGGCAACTCGCCCGGCGGCGCCTGGTTCAAAGTGGGCCGTAGTCAGATAGTTCCGGATCCAGTCACGGCCGCGACGCTGACTCCACTGATCGAAGACGGAGTTTGGCTTCCTCGAGAACATCGTCTGCCAGCGGCCCTTTCAGAGCTGCGGCGACGTTGTCTCGCAGATGGGAAGGATCGAGGGTGCCTACAATCGTGGTGTGGGCATCGGGGTTGGAGATGGTAGCCCGAAGCAGGAACTCGGTGGCCGTCATCCCCTCCAACAGATCATCCAATTCCGCCTTCTCCCATCGTGCCCATACTTCATCGGCCCCCTGTCCGGCTCCCGGCTGCCCACGGGCCACCCCGCCGCGTATGACGATGCCGAGCCCCGCCGAATCAGCCGATGCGATCGCTTCGGCGTGTTCGGGTTGCAGAATCGAGTACGGAACCTGCAATACGTCGAACACGCCCATTTCTATGTGGTCGAAGATGTTCGGGAGAATCGAGGAACACCCGATGAACCGAATTTTCCCCTGCTTTTTCAGGTCCTGTAGCGTCTCGATGGCCCCTTCCTGCTCCAACAATTCTCTCGCCGGGCTGAAGTGGAATTGCACAATGTCGAGGTAGTCGGTTTTCATCCGGCCGAGGCTTTGGTGGCAGGCGTTGACGATGCTGTCTCTGGCGTAGTTATGAAACCGGGGCAATGGGACGCCAAATCTCGTGCGTTCAGCAGGGCTGAAAACGGCGTTGTCCAGCGGGCAACCGCATTTGCTGGCCAGGTAGAATTCAGACCGGCGGTGGGAGATATTGTTACCGATGTGCTCCTCGGCCTCCCCGTAATCCACAGCCGTGTCGATGTAGTTGATTCCGGCATCAAGCACGGCGTTCAGGATATTGGCCGGCTGGTCGGCCAACAACGGCCGCCCCACGCCGGCGACCATGGACCGTAGTTCCAAAGCGCCGAAACCCAATGTGGTGACATTCAGACCGGTACGGCCCAGAATTCTCGTAGGTAGTTCTGCCATCATTGTCGTTATGCTAGGCTAGTTTGTGTTTCATGTCCATCGAAACGTTGGCATTACTCCGGTTTGGCCAATAATTCCCGAGCGAAAATCCCGTGTCCGTGTTAAGATTCGAGGGGAAATCTCGACACGACAGGAGCAACTATGGGATCGATAAGATTGTATTCGGGCGACGATGGCCAATCCCACATTGAAGAGATTGACCCGGCCGACCATCCGGCGTGGAACCAGTTACAGAACGCCAAAGGGATCATATTCAGGGCTTCACCGCCAGGGTATTTCAGCGACTGGCACATTGCCCCCCGAAGGCAGTACATCATCACACTCTCTGGCGAGGCGGAAATTGGGCTTGCCGACGGCACTGTCCACCGCCTGGGTCCCGGTGACGTCAACCTTGCCGAAGATCTGACGGGCCATGGCCACACCACTCGCGTGGTCGGTGATGTTCCCAGGGTAACCGCCACCATTCACCTGGACGCCTAGTCTCAGCCCGGTCGCCGATTACGGTTACCGCCGCTCGGGGTACATAGGGTTGGGGGATCACGGCGATCCCGCTACCCTACGCACCCTACTAGCCAGCGCACGGTCGGTTTGAGCAGGGCCCAACAAGCCGGCGTCGATACTGGTGAGACCGCCAACTGTCCACGCTGCCGAGAGATGTACCTGGCTCGACGCCGGGGATGACAACCCCCGGCGTCCAGTCAAGCCGACATCGTTTTGCCAGCGCATCAAAAACTTTACCAAAGCTCCTGCGAAGCCAGCCGGGCGCCTTCAACCATGGCAGCCATCTTGGCCCAGGCAATGTTTGTCTCCACCTTTCGGCCCCACGCTGAAGTGCCAAAACCGCAATCGCTGCCGGCCATCACGTTCTCCCGTCCCACTGCGTTGGCGTAGTTGAGGATGCGCTGGGCAATCAGCTCAGGATGCTCAATAAAGTTGGTGGTGGTGTCCAGCACGCCGGGTATTAATAGCTTGCCGTCGGGTAGCGCTATGTCTTCCCACACTTTCCATTCGTGGGCGTGCCTGGGGTTGGCCCCCTCGATGGCAAGTCCCAAGGGCCTGGCCTGTAGTACCAGGTCCACAATCTCCCTGAGCGGGACATCATGGTGGTGCGGCCCTTCTGTATTGCCCCAGCAAACGTGCAGCCGCATCCGCTCCGGGTCAATGTCCTTCAGGGCATAGTTAATGACTTCCACGTGCAACTCCACTATCTTCTTGAATTCGTCCGCCGACAGGTGGGAAAACTGGGAGACGCGCGTCATGGCCAGGTCGGGGCAATCGATCTGCAGAATGAGGCCGGACTCGGCGATGGCGTTGTATTCGTCCTTCATCACCTCGGCCAAGGCGTACAGATAGGCTTCTTCGGTCGGATAAAACTCGTTGGGAAGGAAGTTCGCGATGACTCCCGGCGAAGCCGCGGTCATGAACACCTCTTCCACGCTTGCAGACGCCGCCGCTTGCTGTAGGGTTTCGATGTCGCGCTGTATAGCGGGCCAGTCCTTCCAGGAGATCGGCCCGGTGCAGGCAGGTTGGGGCATATTGCGAGAAGAAAGGCTGGTCTGCGTGGCGGCGTACTCCGGGAAATCATTGTCGTCCAGTCGCGGGCGGGCCCGGACGAGGCGCTCGCCGTCGAATCCGTTGAGACGCTCCTTTACATAAGTAGCGTACTGCGACCGGCCCTGCTCGCCATCGTTCACCACGTCGATCCCGGTTTCCTGTTGCCTGGACACGACCTCCCCAACTGCGTCACGGACACCGGCCTGAAACTGGTTTCCATCAAACCCGCGCTGCTCCTCCCGGTCCCGCAATAGCTCTTGAAGCTCGGGAGACCGCGGCAGGCTCCCAGTATGGGTTGTAAGAATCCTGGACGTGCTTCTCTTCATAGTTCTTCCCTCGGCTCTGACGTAGGTTTGGATAGTGGATGCTATCTTACTCTTACGCCGGTGTGGGTGGACTTGCGTCAACTGCCGGCGCGGTTCTTCGGCCTTATGGACCACCGGCGCAATGAAAAAACAGTCGTTCGCGTCGAAGGCGGCCGGCATGGAACCCAACCATCCGTCGGGCGAAACCAACGGCGTTAACCCTCGCTGGTTAGCCGGATCATCGTCCCATTGGCCTCGCGGCGCCGGCACAATGAAAATCGACGGCAATCTGCACCGCATCTACCGGAGACTCTTCGGGTTTTGAAATATCCCGGTCAAACACTCGAACGGGGGAGTTTCCAGCTACGTCTTCCAGGTGCGGTTCGATAACGAGCTGGTATTTACCCGCACTCCACGGGAATGCCGGTGTGAACTGCCAATTGCGCTCCGCCGGGCCGGATTCCCCCCGGCCTGCTATCGGCGCACCCGCAGCATCTCTGACCCAAAGACAGTGCTGCAGCAGGCCATGATCCCAGGGGGCGGTCGAAATCTACGACCAGCGGATTCAATGAACCGGCTACCGGCGCAGTCAGGCGCCAACAACCTGGATCAATTCGAGACCGCGATGGCGGGCCAATTTGGTAACTACGCGCCAAACCTGCTTTGAGGGGTTGTCCCCGGGCGTCGCGGAACTCAGCAGTCACTGGTTACGCCGCACGGCGCCCTGCAATAGTGGGTAGCCAAATTCCCGGTTGGGGACCAGGCCGCGCTTGATCCGGCCCGGGTCCAGTAGCTCATGGTCTCAAACGTGGCGATCGACACGCGATGCGTCCGCACAGCTCGGATCCAGAGGGAAGAAAAACTCCTTCCAATCTCTCTCTCGGTGTTGTCTCGCGATGCAAACCCGCTGATGGCGTCGTCGGCGCCTCATCCTCGCTCAGTGGGGCCGACGCGAAAATAGTCACGTACATCCTCACAGGTTTATCGGGCAGTGCGTGGTTGCCGTGGGATGGAATGCTGCGACCTCGGTGGCCGGGACCGTGTGGGATTTGCGATGGCGACGCCGAACGGCCCAGATTCTCCGGCGCTCCCATGGCCGACGGCATCTATCACCAACACGAATAGTAAATTCCATGCCTGAATCCATGAATGGAAATCGAGCACTGAACCATACCGTGAGTCGAAATCCACGGTAACTAAAGTCGCCGGCGATTGACGGAATGCCGACGAGGTTTCGCTGCTGCATTCAGGACATCGCTGGTCAGAGGGTCAGGCGCCGGCTAAGTTCGCCGGTGCTCGACCCGTCCAGTTCGCGAAGGTCAGATGACTCAACGTGTGACGCCATCAGACGTTCTGTCCTTCGGTAGTGCACGCCAATCGAGATGCATTGGCGCGTTTGAGTCACAACGATATTGGTAGCGTAGGAATGCAGAGTGCGTGCTGCCGTCCTCAACCTGCTGGCAACATCAACACACCGCTGCGTTGAGGGTGGCCATCCGCTTGACCCCTGGAGTAGGTTGGGAACAGTAGACATCCCGGGGCACACACCACGACACCGTGGCGTAACCGGATCTGGCGTTGTTGTCACAGGGAATGCATCGAGGTACCGTCAGCGCAAGGCCCTGGCCCTCAATGTCCTTTTGCAGCAATCTGAACAACGGGTGTCCGGTCGTTTACACACAAGCAGGTATTCATCACCGTCGGGTTGGTAGGAAATCAGGTCCAACGTGATGGTAGCGGAGCCACTCAGCAACGGTCTGAATGCCTTTGACTGTTTCCCGGCTCGAATCGGCGAGGCATTCTTTTTCTTTGAGAACTGAACAACGTGGACAGGTGTAACTGGCAGCCGATGCGGCGTGTCCCCCTGGTAGGCACGAATGCTCGAATCGGGGCGCCGTCGTTTCGTGTGGGTGCGGGGAAAAGTGTGAAATTTACAATTGAGTTGGACTCAGCGTCCGTTGAAGGGGGGAACGGAATAAGCCGCAGGGCGGACGTGATTCTTCGTGGATTGTACCGGGACCAGCAAGAAACCGTCCAGTATGGAAATATAGGGTAGGGTTAACGTAAGCAGATGGTAGGGTGACCAGACGAGGGTCGGTCTCGTCGGCTGCGTCCTTGATGTGTATTGAGAATAGGCCAATATTTAAGTGGCAGTCGCTGAGGATCCTTCAATGGTGACTGATTGTACGGGTAGGCCAGCGTATCACTCCCTCGCACGGAAAAGTAGAGGTTGTCTGAGGTGGGAGGGTGGACGGCCATGCCTTGATGGCCACTCATCGGGAGCAACCCAGGTAGGACGCGAGTGGCAGTAATAAAAGTTGGCCATATTAAGAGTGAGTATTGCCGCCATGCGGTCAGGTCGCCAAGGCGACTGCGGAAAATGGCCGCCCCGACATGTCTCCGATATTAACAGGATTCCCTCAGGGCGAAGGCCAACGCCCAACGACCTGATTTCCTGG
>CASHTH010001020.1:0-14480 GCA_030341885.1 Geodia barretti | reverse complement strand
ACTATAGCTGGAGTGTGCAGTGCATCAATATGTGGTGGTATTACGTATGTAAATACGGATGTAAATAAAACTGAAACTGAAACGCCAAAGTCTGAACCTTTTGCTGTTTCTCTTTGACAGAGAGTTGTTGTCTCAGTCTCTCCACGAGACTCTGTGTGACTTTTGACGGAGGTTCACTCGCTGTCTCCCTGGCTGCCGACAACTCCCCTGACATCACCTGACATTAACATCATATTATAATCACATATAGGGGAGGGAGGGACCTGTTGATAAAATACCTGTAGCTCTTGTTCCAACTCAACAACTCTGCCTGACTGTCGCTCCAACTCTGCCTTTAGACCTTGGGAAACAGGGTCTTAGTAATAACTCAACCATCATTGCCAATCTTAAATGGAATGTGGCAGTATATATTTACTTCTTTTACTGAAAAAGGAAACTTGCATTTTGCACTGGGCCCTATTGTTTAGTCCTATCGTTAGTTACATTTCTAATTTTAGTTCTTATGCCGTTCAAAGTGTTCTTGATTACTGAATAGTACTCACTTTCATTTTCAATAAAGTGGCTGGATCTGAGCTCGCCCATTTCCTGTCTGACTCGAACCAAACTGGTTTCAGTATTCCCGTCTCTCCAGCTCTCTCTCCCTCCTCACGTCCGCCATCTTCGCCTCGTGCGTCGCACGCTGCTGACCAATCAGATCCTCCAGTTCCCGCAGCCTTCCCAGCTCCTTCTCCGTCGCCCCGATAACCGTCGGCATGGCGACCGTCTCCATGGAGACCTCTCTGAGCCTCCGCACGGTCGAGTCGGACTGTTCCTGCATTTTCCTCACGAGGGACGCCATTTCTGACTCGTGGTTTTTGGTCATAGTTCGTAGTTCCGATCGTGCTTCTTGCAGTAGCTGGCAGTACCGCTCGCTCTGTCTCTCCTTCTGAGATACCAGAGCCTGGAATTGTGGGAGTTATTGTAACGAGTGAGAGCAGCAAATATTTACCAGTGCTGTATACTTTACACATACCTATATACATAGCTTGATAATGTAGTGGTGAATATTTGGTATATTGAAGTGGGGGAGGACAGGCAAACCAACTATTTTGTACACACTGTCAAATGTAAATGTGAAAAATAGGGTGGCCTAAATTTCTCGTACTTTTAGCAAGCAAGTGGAGGGAAGGACAGGCCAACCAACCATCCTGAATACCTTGACTATAGCTGGAGTGTGCAGTGAAAGAATAGGGTGGCCTAAATTGTTTGTACTTTTAGCAAGCAAGTGGAGGGAAGGACAGGCCAACCAACCATCCTGAATACCTTGACTATAGCTGGAGTGTGCAGTGAAAGAATAGGGTGGCCTAAATTTCTCGTACTTTTAGCTAGCAAGTGGGGGGAAAGACAGGCCAACCAACCATCCTGAATACCTTGCCTATAGCTGGAGAGTGCAGTGAAAATAATCCTCACGAGTGACTGTGGAAAATAGGGTGGCCTAAATTTCTCGTACTTTTAGCAAGCAAGTGGGGGGAAAGACAGGCCAACCAACCATCCTGAATACCTTGCCTATAGCTGGAGAGTGCAGTGAAAATAATCCTCACGAGTGACTGTGGAAAATAGGGTGGCCTAAATTTCTCGTACTTTTAGCAAGCAAGTGGGGGGAAGGACAGGCCAACCAACCATCCTGAATACCTTGACTATAGCTGGAGTGTGCAGTCCATTGGACCTTGCAGAGTAGGGGTGGCCTAATTATTTTCCACTTTACAAAATGCTAAGAGTGCACAGAAATCGGTAGCAACTGGAGCGAACCTGAAGCTGTCGAACACTCTCCTCGGCCATCTTCCTCAGTCTCTCTTCCTCGGCCAGCTCTGCGGCGAGCCTCTCCCTCTCTCCCCTCTCCTCCCTCTCCCTCCTCCCTCCCGCCAGCCTCATCTCCGCCACCTCTCGCTCTCTCTCCAGCAAGTGGCGCTGCGACTGAGTCAGCAGTTGTTCGAGCGCGTTCGCCTGTTCTTCCGTTCTCGCAGCCTCTCGACAGAGATCGCTGATAGTCTGCGACCTTCGCTCCAGCTCTGCCAGTGCTCGAGACAGCTGCATCGCTATCGACGACTGCAAAATAACACAAAGATGTCAACACCACAATAATTTTGAAAATGTTGATTCGTAGCTGTGTGTAAAAAATGCCACACACCTCCCTTGTAGATTGTGCTCTACTTGTTTCTTGTTTTAACTCTTTTCTCTCTCTCTCCCATTCCTTTTCTCTTTCCAAATACTCCTTATACAGTAGACCCTAAAAGACAAAATCGAAAGAAGGGTGTCACTTAAAAAAACAGGATTAAAATTTTTAGACCTGTTGATGGATGACAACTGAAAATTTTTGCTGGTATTTCTGGAGTTCGTTCCTCATTTTGTCACAGTCCTGACTCTGCCCCTTTTCCGCCCTCAGGACACACAGCAGGTGCTCGTTAAGACTGGAAATGACGTCACGTGATGTCATCGGAATGCTGTCGGGAAGTGGAATGGGTTGGAACCCAGAAACTGTAGGAATTTCAGATCAAAATATTGCACAAGACAGTCATACATTTTTTTTACCATTTGGGCTCAAGATTTTCACTTCATTCTCTAATTTCTCAACCTGCAAATGGCAAATATTTTATCAGTCATTATGTCAGCAAGTTTTCGTCCAATTAATAACAAAAACACATACGTAGTTAATATATTGGATCATCATTCGAACATTTTTCACCATTATTCTAAGGTTTTGGGTACAACTGACCTCGGCACATTTCATCTTCAGTTCAGCACGAGTCCTCCTCAGTTCTTTGTCCGTCCTTCCCCCCTCTCCCTCCCTCCCCCTCTCTCCTCCTGATCTCCCTCCCTCTCCCTTCCTCCCCCTCTCCACTCCCGATCTCCCAGGAGTCTCGCCAGACGGGTGGTCAGCTAGCTGTGCGATGAGTCTGTCTCTCTCTCGCCTCATTTGAACATTGTCCCTTTGCAACTGGGCCACCTAGCGGGCAAACATCATCGCGATATAGCACGCTGGGTCTGAAATTTTTTTCCAGAAATTGCAAGCTAACTATGCGTGTAGATATAATAATACGTGTATAGCTTGCAACACCAAACTGTGCTTCCATAATCCACTGACGTTTTAGTATATATGGGGCAGAACCAAGTGTCCTTTATAGATTGTGTATATAATACCTGTGTTCTAAGTTGCTCCGCAGTAAGTCTAAGATCGCCTCCCTGGGCATCGTCTGTTTCCTCCCTCCCTCTCTCCTTCCTTGCCGGGTCAGAGGTCGTGTGTCTGTGAGACAATAGCTGTTTACGAAGAACCATTTTGTCTCCCTCCAATCTTTCCACCTGTACAGAGAGGACCGCGGCAAGGCAGAGACAGTACAGTGGAACCTCGTTAATATGAACTCCAGGGGACCATCATTAATGTTCATATTAAAAGGAATTTCACTATTACAGTAGCTAGTTGTATTAGTGTTATAATGCCTGGGGATTTCAAAGTGGTTCGTATTAAGCAGGTATTTCATTTTAACAGTGGACGTATATTAACGAGGTTCCACTGTAAACAAAAACATGACCAAAACCAGTGACATCATACATACATACATGTGTCGACAACGAGGCAAGGGCAGAGCGAACAAGTCCTACAAACCTGGCTCTGAAGTGACTGATTTTCTCTCTTCAGCCTCTCATTCTCTCCCTCTCTCCTCACCCTCCATTCACCGAACCCCTCCTCCCCCTCACCCAGCCTCTCACACAGCATCTCGTTCAACTCGCTCAACCGGTTCACCTGCTCGTCCAGCTGGTTTACCTACACACAGCGACGGAACACTCGCCTACCTCGCTGGACCAGTACACCAGCTCGTAAAACCAGTTTAACCTGTTGGGTCAGTACAACGATGTCCCGGTCTCTCACTGCTATTTCTTCTTTCCTCGTCTTTATTTCTTGAATCGCCTCATGTAAACCATATTCTCCCTACATAGTAATAAAATTTTTTGCAATTTTCAGGTTTGCACGAAATATTTTTCTGTGAGAAAAAAATGTTTGTGGAGCTACGAAGGTTTTATTTCTTATACTCACTCTCTCAAATTCTCCTAATCTCCTGAGGGCCTGAGCCAGCTCCGTCTCTCTCTCCGCGACGCTGGCCTCGCACTCTCTCCTCCTCTCCACTTCCTGCTCCAGAGTTTGTCTCAGCCTCTCGCTCTCCCTCTTAGCCGACTGCAACGACTGTGGGGGAATACATTACATCATATGTTTTCTACAGTTTGTATTGTCTGATCTAACCCCTAGCCGTGTTCTCTTATGGCATACTGTGTACTAAAACTACCACTCCTTCAGAATTGTTAAAAAGATGAGTCAAGAAAGAGATGAAGCGTAGTCATGTTCGAATCCCACCTAGGGCAGCTCTTTATTTTTCCTTGGAAAAAAAGAGCTGTCCTGGGTGTACGTAGTTGATTTGTTTGTTGTGCCTTTGCCTTTCTATGTATAATACCTCATAGTTTTCACATGCGCAAGGCTAGCAGTGCCGCATGTGCACAAATCAACGAGGCCACAGAGCAATGGTGAAGGAAACAAGTCAACAACTCCACCCAGAACTTTCTATAACACAAGGCAAACCTCAACTAACTGTGCTACGGCACAGTAAACTCTCACCTTTTGCAGGGCTGAGTTGGTGGCGACTGGGTTAGCCCGCAGCCTTTCTTCTTCCAGTTGGGCCGACAGTTCCTCGAGAGCCGTGGCACCGCGCGTCATTTCCTCTTGTAGCTCTGCAACTTCCTGGTCCCTGTCTTGCAGTTGCTGGGGGAGAGAGAGGAGAAAACACCTGGTCACACATGTCTAGAGCAAAACCCAAACATATCAACAACTCGTGGTACTGAATATCTATACATACCTTTTTAAATCTAATGACTGTAGCTCTACTGCTGTCTTTTGCTGCTTCGGCCAACAGGGACTGTAACTTGTGCACCAGGTCGCGACATTCAGCAAGTTCCACATCCTTTTCTCCAACTGCCGACTAGTGAGAGGGGCAGATTAAGAAAAGAAGTTATAAGCACATTCTATGTACAATACCTCCTATTGTGACTTGCTCCTAATGTGACTTGTTACATAAGTACGTACGTACCTTCCATTGCTTGGTCTTCTCGGCAAGAACAGCTTGTGTTTCTTGTTCCAATCGAGCTTTTCCTCCAAACACTCTCTCATGTCAGACAACTAGAGAAAATATGCCCAAGCCTCCCTAAAACAGCGATTAAAGATTTCTCTTGTACATGTATGTGTGTATGTATGTGTGTGTGTACATGTGTCAACAACAAGGCGAGGTAGAAAGGCAAAGGCACAACAAACAGGTCAACTACACCCAGGATAACTCCTTTCCAAGGAAAAAAAAGGAGAGCTGCCCTGGGTGGGATTCGAACCCACGACACTGCTGAACATTCAGAACTGTTCCAGCAGTGCCCATGTTCACAAACTTGCCTGGCCCTCCAGTAGTTGATTGGTGGTCTCAGTCTCTCTACATCTGGTGTCAGCCTCAACCAGCGCCTCCCTCACCTCCCCCACCTCTCGCAGACAGACTATCTTCTCCTCCTCAGCTCTCCCCAGTTCCACAGCTAGACCCTCTCTCTCCCTCTCCAGCTCATCTCGCACATTCAACAGCTCCTGCCATGCCACACAAAATTTTCACAAACACAACATTGGGCTCTGCAAATTTCATGGCGCGAAAATTTGAGTTTCTTCACAGAAGTAAAAAAATTATGCACTTGTGTCAAATCTGCCAACCTCAATCTTGTCCAGTTGCTCGGCGATCTCGAGGTCTTTCTGTCTCAGTCTCTCTCTATACTCCCTCTCTCCGGCCCTCAGCAGACTAGCCCCGCCCACTGCCACGCCCCCCACTCCCTCTCCAGCACTCTGCATGTGCTTCCTGTGACAATTCACATAAACTATAGGTTTTTAAAATGTGGTTAGCAACCTCCTTAATTGTACATTACACCTTTTGTAGTGCAGAGATTTTTAAAAGAATATACGCACAATCATAAAGAGAAGGTATTAGTGGGAAAATGTAATATGTAAGCAGTTTTTTGTCGTATAGAGAGGTTTTTTCAATTTAACAAACGATATAATCCCTGACCTGTACTCCTCCAGGTCATTTCGTAGCTGGTCCCCCTCTCTCTCCAGCTGCCGCGCCCTCAGTCGGTCCGACGCCGCCTCCCCAGACAGCCGGTCCGACTCCGCCCTCTCGTGGTCCAGCCGTCTCTTCACCTCACCCAACTCGTGCTGGTGAAATTGGGATTACATCACTGCTTCTAATTATAGAACACTGCCAGTCATCTCTTCACCTCACACCCAGCGCAGTGCTGGGGTAATTAGGATTACATCACTTCCTGCTTCTAATTATAGAGCACTGCACCATATTTAGCTACTAATGGAGTTTTAAAATGTTGGCGTTTCAAAGTGTGTATAATATAAAAGAAACATTTTCAAAACCTCGGAATCTATCAAGTACGTAAAATGGAACCTTACACGCATTGCATGGAGCTAAAAACCCAAAATTTTGGTGTTTCAATAAAAGGTTGAACCCCACAACGTTCTACAAGTATTAGACTCACTCTCAAATCTTCGTTCTCCTGCCGCAGAACTCTCAACTCGTTCACGGCACCGGGCGTAGGGGAGCTGCCCCTATCTCTCAGCGTCTCCAGAATCCCGTCTCTCTCCCGTAACTCCCTCTCCAACTGGACTATCTGGTTCATCAGGGCTCGTTCGTCGGGGGCTTCCCCCTCCACCACCTGTTGTTGCCTAGCAATGAGCTCCTCCATAGCAACCCTGGCCTCCTCCCCCTTCACCTAGTGGTACATAGCAACCGGTAAACAAAAGTTATTGTCGAAAGATGTTCAGCTGCATATTTACCTTCATGACTTGCTGAACGGCTGACAGGATGCGGAGGAGCTGGGTGGGCTGGGTGGCGGCTGCCTGCGCGGAGTCCAGCTCGTTACGCTCCAAGAACTCGTACGCCGAGTTGAGCTGCGACTCGTTGCGCTCTAATTGGAGCAGGTCCACGGATGCGAGCTGTTCCCAGTCCATTTCGACTCCGCGCTGCTTTCTCGCTGCACGGCTACTTGTAGAAGGAAAAACCCAGCTTGCATAATATAGCAGCAAGCTTTTCAGCACTTGGAGATTCCCGCTTGCATGACGAACTTTGACCCTACAGCGACGGCGGACCTAAGCGCATGCCGTTGTAGGTAAACTAAAGCGCATGCGCTAAAATTTCACCACTAATAATCACGTGACCATGAAGAGATGTGACTGGTTATAAAACTACTGAGTTTGTTGGTCCAATTCACCTTCCCACGGCTCAACTTTCTGCATACGGAGAGACAAATGAGAGAATGATAACGAAACTGAAAAGCTGTGACTTACGTTTGATTCCAAATAGAGCACCTTCAAAAGATACATGACGTAATCTCTGTTTTGTTCTCTTGTTGGACATCTGAGGACAAGAAACAGCAGAGGTTGGAATTAGATAGTGCAAAAGTCATCCCTTCAGTCTTTGATCTTTTCTCCCTATCTCGCTCCATTTCCTTTATTTTTGCACTCCCACATGTTCGTCTTTCGGTTTATGTCGTCTTCAACTTTCGTCTTTCTCACTCCCACCTTTCATCCTTCCCCCTATCTCACCCCCTATCTCATCCCTCCCTCTCTTCTTCACCTCTTCCCAACCAATCTGACGGTGTCAGAGGTATCATCATAACAAGACCCGGCCAGTTCTATCATCTTTCTTCTTGCTCTCTCTGATAGGGTTAGGGCTCCTAGCTTTACCTGGAGAGAGAGAGAGAGAGAGAGAGAGCAGGATAATGACAACATTAGCACTGAAAAATCCAAACTTGTAACATTTATAGCAAGAGCATAGCTTAGGACTCGTGGGCTGCAAAGCTAAAGAGTGCAGTGTTAGTGTAAATTCGGGCCTACAATTTTTGTACTTTTAGCAAACGAACAGGAAAAAGGACAGGCCAATCAACCATCCAGAACACCTCGGCTATAGCTGGAGAGTGCAGTGTAAATTTAGGGCGGCCTAAACTTTTCGTAATTTTAGCAAACAAACGGTGAACCAACCATCCTGAATACATATATATATACCTTGACTATAACTTGACAATGCAGTAAGTGGGTGTGTAGTGCAAAACTAAAGGGTTTGTTTAGTAGTTTCCATACGGTGAGGACGACTTTTCTCGATCCCTCGTGTCTCACAGACCGGCCGGGAAAGACGTAGTTCCTAGTCTCGATCTTGACTGGCAGACTCCGCAGTCTTCTTGGCCACGGCGTGCACAGAGCTGGCAAAAGATGTATTTCAGAACGGGCGTATTTACAGCAACTCGCTCTCATCAAGATTGAGAAAAGAAAGACTCGGTAAATGTACAAAGATGTAAAGGTTCTCTCCCTCTCTCTCTCTCTCTCTCTAAAGGTTTGTGATTTTGAAACTCTGATGAAAACCTACGTTTCAGTCCTTCGCAGTGTTTTTGAATGGCCGGTGGTGTCAGATGAAAGAAATTTGGAATCTACAGAAAAAAGAATATTGATAGCTGGACCCCTCTAATATCACACACACACACACACAACCTTGATGAGTTCGAGGTTCCCGAGGGCTTGAGGCGGTATGGAGCCAGCCTCAGCTCGCCCCATCCTCACTGGCAGAGGCACGTGATAGGGGCTGAACGGCTGAGCCGCGTGAAACACACTCGACCAATCAGCTTCAGCGTTCACCTCCTGAGGCTGAACAAGAAGACGCGTTCTTATAACCTTTTCGTATCTTGAGAATTCTTCTTGAAAAAGCCTTTTGGTTACCTTGACTGGTGTCCAGGCGGGGGGTCGACGAAGAGCCTTTTTCCGTCTCCTACCGAATCGACCTACGAGGTGCGCTGCAATTAGAGCACTAGGGTTGATTTGCGTGCGACACCTGTCTGCTTTCCCTGGAGGAGAGGCGCGCTACTAGAGAGAGGAGCACAGCAGGAGTGCTCGAGGGGAGCAGTTGTCACCAGAGACACCGAGTAGAGAGCTCGACAGCAAAGGAGAACTGCCATCCCTTCATCAAGCACGTAACCGCACGCGCATAGTCTCCCGTGCGCATGCACTGAACCCTACTTGCGCATGCGCGTAGCGCAAACAAGATAAATAAAAAGGTGCAAAGTCATGATACAAGATTCATACAAAACATTTGGCTGCAATTCTATGGTCTATAAATAATTGATTTATTATACATACATATAATTATACATACAAAAAAACGAATGCAAAAATGAGCCAAAAGCGATTAGTTGCGCGGTGCCGGTGCAAGTGTTTTACAAGTCGATCCGACGACTTCTGATTCGCAGACGGGACAGCAGCTGTCACTGTAGAACACGATGGCTTCGTCGAGACAACTTGTCTTCGGACAGGACACTGTTTCCGTACAGTTCCAGGCACCGTTCTGGGGGAGAGAGGGGAAAGAAACAAAGAGGTTGGAACGGAATAAACACTGAACCATGGGTAGTGGGTTAAATATCTTTTATGGCTAGCAACGCTTGTATTATTGGCACGTGAGACGCGCATGACTTACGCGGCAAGTGCATCGTTCACATCCGTTCTTCAGAGGCAGCTGCACTCCCTCCTTGTCCTCGTCACATGGCGGGACTGCACGGAAATACAAAATGTAGTCGAAAGTGAGTAATTCGACGGCGCAAAAATGGTCTTCGTTTCGAGAAAAAAAACCTCTGAAAAAAGGACACCTCTCTACAAAGGGCACTTGGTCCAGCCCCATACTAATACATAGGGACACCTCTCTATAAAGGACACTTGGTTCTGCCCCATACTAATACTTAGCGTACCTCTGAATAAAGGACACCTCTGAATAAACGACACCTCTTAATAAAAGACACCTCTTAAAAAGGACACCTCTGAATAAAGGACACTTTAATGTCCCCAAGGTGTTCCTTATTCAGAGGTTTTCCACTGTCCACGTAGCTAAACGTAACTCACGGAGACAGTTCGGGCAGCAGCGACCAGGATGAGTGACGCTAAACTTTGGATCACATCTAAGTGGAGGACACCTCTCCGTCATGTTTTCACTCGTCAGTGTCAGATTCTGTAACATTGAAAATGAAACTAACAGTACTGTATGATGGTACGAGAACATAGGCGTATTGCTATGCAGAGAATGATGATGTAATTAAAGATGATGTAATGATGATGTAATCACTTACAGAGTGACATCTCCACTGGGTACAAGGGTCGTTAGGGTCGATCCAAAACGAGTTGGGTCTCATGACGACAGTTTGGCTTCCGTCCGCTAGTGGCAGGTAACAATCTACTGGGAGATAGATAACATGAGGGGGAGGGAGGGGGAGGGAGGAGGGAGGAGGAAGAGGGGAGGGGGGAGGGAGAGGAAGAGGAGGAGAAAGAGGAGGAAGGAAGGGAGAAGCAAGTGGGGGACGAGGTAGGAAAGAGAAGAGAAGAGGAACGGATGGAGAGTGAAAGAAGAGAAGGGAGAAATCCAACATACACAACAGGCAGAACAGAGAGTAATGAAGACAGCCACAATAATTATAGAGAGATGGAAAATGGCATTGCCAAATTACTCGACCCCCTGATATAAATAAACCATTGATCCCTAAAGTTCGTTTGATCCTCCAATTCTACATGATCACACCCCTTACTTCTGGTGCGACAACTGGTGCAGCACTTGCTGATGACCCTATCGGGTACAGCTTCCGTCGCAGCTCCTCGGGTGGCAGAATATCTCCCCGTTCTGTGGTCACGTGACAATCGCATGACATCGTGAGGTGGTCATGTGAGACTCATGTGACTTACCACACAGGTGCAGTTGTTGCATTCGTTGGTTTCATCGATGAAAGATGCACCATTTGCATACTCCACCCCACGCCTTCTGCAGTAACCTGATTGTATCGTGAAAAAGTAGCATATTCAAAACATGTAATTATGAACTTTTCAGTCGACCTGTATAAAGCTGACGTCAACCAATTATTGGACAGAAAAAGTGTACTTGTTAGTGAGGTGTCCTTTTAAATTGCATGCAAGTACGTTCTTGGGAAAGAAAAAGGTGTCCTTAGAGAGGGGTTCCACTTTAAAACTAAGGTAGTACTTAGTATGTCCTGCATTATGCCCATACATTTGAGGTTCACTTTTACATACATACGTACCAGTACAGTCGACCATATCACAGGAACAGAAGTAGGATCCTTCAGTATTGATGCAGTCCTTTGGTCCTCTCCTAACACACTCGTGTATTTCAGACTGACACTCATCAATATCTGGACAAAGAAAGAAGACCCGAGATTAAAAATTGTAAATTTTCTTTTTTAATGAAAGGTTGCCTGAAAAGGTGTAATAAATGATAGAAAATTCAAGAAAAAATGAAAAAAACGGGCTGATTTTTTACCTTCACAGTTTGTGCCGTTGCCCTGGTAACCGGCCTGACAGCGACAAAAATGGCCGCCGATCGTGTTGACGCATTCTGAGAAGCGATGCGTGCACATGTGGTTCTGCGTCAAACATTCGTTGACATCATCAGTGCAGATTTCACCTACGTATGGGGTGGCGAGACAATTATTTTATGCTATGATGTAATTGTGAGGTAATTGTTAGTGACCTGCGTATCCAGGGAGACAGGCACAGGTTTCCGGGTCGACGCATGTACCTCCATTCTGACACGGATCGCTGCAAACAGCTGTAATACATACAGAGTAGCCGGTGAATTGTGGAGAACGGGAGTACAAAAAAAGAGGAAACAGAGAAAAATATAGCATCTGCTCAATAAAAATATTATCCACATGAAAATTTTGTCAATCTGCAAAATGTATGCACCACGGGAATTTCACATACATTATAATGCGGCAAAGTATAAACAACGTACGTTCACATTGAGTGGGGCTAGTTCTGACGTAACCACTGATACACTCGCAGGTATAGCTGCCTTCTGTGTTGATACAGTCGCTGTTGGCCGGACAGGCATTGGGTGTGTCGGTGCATTCGTCAACATCTGTGGAAAAGGAGGGAGGGAGGGAGAGGGAGGAAGTAAGACACGATAATTATAAACAAGCTACAATACTTAAGTTATACAGTTCGTATTGATTTTAAGTTTGGCAGTTAGACCTACACACATCAGAAGCACATCTAGCTAGCCTGGTACACAACAGCAAAAGGCCCTTGGGCTGAATAGAATCAATGTCCTAAAAGCCATTATACACCCTTTCTATTCTTCTTTGCGTAAAATCGTGAGCTAACCGCCAACACCCTTACATCACCAAAATACACAACGGACCTCTGCATAATCCAAGTATGTCCGTTTCGTATCCGGATTCACACACGCACGTGAACCCTCGCGTCTGGTTCTCAACTTCATTCACACAGACTGCATTTTCTCCACATCTGACTTCGTGTCCGTCGGCACATTCGTCGATATCTGACCCGGAAAAGAAGGACGTTATTTTTTACGGGCAAACATTCACACATTGCAGTGTGGTCGCACGGGGCATAATAATTGATTGTAAAAGCTCCAATGTACAGTATTCAATGTATTGTGTATTACAAGCAACATGATCCAGAGATGATCCAGAGAAAGGGAGAAAGAATTTCACTCACCAACACAATTTCCTTCGTCATTCAATTCATACAAATTGTCACACTGACACTCGGCAATCGTGTTGATGGGATTACAGTGCGAGTTTTCTGGACACACGTGGAAGTCACACCCTAGGGAGGGAGAGGGGGGGAGGGGAGGTAGGGAGAGAGAGAGAGAGAGAGCAGCACTTCTTTGCAAATACACCACATTATCATAATCAATAGAGAGTTTTGTGAAAAATGTTTCCTCCGGTCGAAAACTTACGGTCACATATGTCACAGCATATCGAGAGGTTCATTTGCATTTCAGTTAGACCATCCAGCGAACACCCTCCCACGTTACTGACTTGCGCTTCGACATCACTGCAGGAGTGTTGTGGGCCGTGTGCTCCCAGGCGGTCCAAGACTGGTACATACTGCACGCGAAAAAAACCATTATTTTGGTTAAAAAACAGCGATAAACTTGCAAGCAAAAGCTGCTCTACCAACTGATGGATAGGCTTTTAAAATTGCATTGGAACTCTATTCTAAGGACACCTCTGAAATGAGGACACCTTTTCTTTCTTCAAGAACAGTTTAAATGCAATTTAACCCCTGAAATAAGGACACCTCACTAATATGGACACTTTCTTCCGTCCCATTGGTCTGTATTAGTGGAGTTCCACTGTATAATGCTCAGGACACCTCACTAACATGGACACTTTCTTCTTTCCCATTGGTGTCCTGGATGAGGAGTTTCCACTGTAGTAATGCTCAGGACACCTCACTAATATGGACACTTTCCTTCCGTCCCATTGTGTCTGGATTAGAGGAGTTCCACTGTATTATGCTCAGGACACCTCACTAATATGGACACTTTTCTTCCTGTCCCATTGGTGCTGTTTAGTGAGTTCCCTGTATATACGTCATACCTGACAAGTAAAGACACGACACGTGGCCCCCGAACCACCCGTTCCGTCAACGAACAGGAAGATGCTTTCTCCGACAGCCAAGTCCAAGTCTTGCCGTTTACATCGCGACACATTTGATCTGGTGGGGCAGCGAAAGTAGAGACATCTTAAGGTCACAATTACAGTATAAAGGATTATTAGGACTACAGGAGCACAGTAGTAAGTGCCCCAGAGCCGGGACTGGAAGAATTTTTAGGTTTTTGGGGGGGGGAAGATTTTTTAAGGGTAAGGGGCCCACAGTTAGAAGGGGACATTGAAAGCGTCCTTTTCTCATATTATATAAGTACTAATGTGTTAGTATGGGGCAGAAACAAGCGTCCTTAGAGACAGGCGCCGTTTATTCGGAGGGTCCTTTTTTCAGAGGTTCAACTGTTTCTCTTTTCTCTCAGTCTAGACTTACTTCGACAGTTGGCGCCTTCCAGAGCAAACCCGTCGTCACAACACACACACACACCCCGTCTCTACACACTTTATTGTCGTCATCAGAACACGGTGGATCACACGCTGCATACGTAAAGAAGAAATGAGTCACATGACATACTGGGTTGACGGAAATGAGTCACATGACCATCACGTGACACACTGGGTTGACAGAAATGAGTCACATGACCATCACATGACACACTAGGTTAACAGAAATAAATTAAACAGGTATATATAAAGGTCTAAAAGGTGTTGAGTGACATTCTAACAGTACTCAGACACAAAACGCAGAGGGGAAGAAGAGACGGAATAAAGAAAAAGGGAGGAGAAAGAGGAGAAATGAAACAGGATAAACACTCACTAGGTTCAGGCATTGTTGAAGGTGATGGCCTGGTGGAATTGTCAGTACAAATCATGTCAGCATTGCACTGCAATTGTCCATCCTATTCGGGTAAACAACAACAAACAACTAACAACGACCTTCACTTCATTAGGTTCACTTACCCCAAAGCTTA